>CABHPQ010174449.1:5755-33436 GCA_902168405.1 Peromyscus aztecus
TCACACATAGACACAGAACCATGATAGCTGTCCCAAAGAATCTTGACTTGAGTAACCAAAAGCTTAGACTCACCAAATGCTTGAGTTTTATTTGTATTTTGTGCATTGCAGGAGGCACATCTGTGCTGCCATTTAGCAGAGGTAGTATAATAACAGTCAAATATATTTTCTTACTGAAAGCATTGGGAAAGGGTGGTGATTTGGATGAGAAATGTCCCCAACAGGCTCAGGTGTTTTAATACTTGATACCCAGTAGGTGGCGCTGTATGTGGTGGTCATGGAATCTTTAGTGGGTGGAACCTTGCTGGAGGAAGTGCATCATTAGTGGTTGAGGGTGGAATTTGAGAGTTCATAGCCTCATTGCATTTCTTGTTCACTCTCTGCACTGTGCTCATATTTGAAGGTGTGGGTTGTCAGCTTCCGCTTCCAGCCACCACGCCTTCCCACTGTGCAGGACTCATTACCCTCTGGAGCCTTCTAAACCCAAATAAACCATTTTCGTATAAGTTGCCCAGACATTATTTCTGACCAAAAAAAAAAATCTCCGTTCAAAAGGAGGTGTTCACCTCTGATGGACATCACTACAAAATACAAAACACCCCAAATTCATTATGATTTTAATTTTTTTAATATTGAATATTGGCCAGCAAGTATCCATACCTTGGTTAAAGCAGGGAGTTTTCAAAAGGGTCTTCCAGGAATGAAGTAGAAACCACTGTCACTTCTTGAGAAACAAGACTCTAACAAAGACAGTTCAGAGGGTTAAACTACTCACTGAGCAGATGTGAATAATGAAGATGAGCTGTCACTTGGCTCTATTTATCTGAAGACTATTCTTCTATAGTCTTTCACCCCTTAACATGACAAAATGAAGGTAGTTTAAAGCCAGGTAAGCAAGGGCATTTCAAATCAAATTGCGAATCGCTCTTACTTACAAAGCCCTTGCACCCTTTGAGATAGAATTTGTAAAAGACGTTAGGAAATGCAGTCCAATTCCAGCGGCTCTTTCTTTGTCTTCCCTTGAGATCACTCGGGGATCTTTTCCATTCATCAAGCAGAAAATGAACCAAACCCACTGACCTAGAAGTCTTCACTGTATTAAAAAAATTATTCAGAGCTGGTGAAATTGCTTAGCTTTAAAGGGCACCTGCCACCAAGTCTGATGACTTGAGTTCAAGAGTTCACGTAGGGGAAGAAGAGAACCAACTGTTATAGGTTGTCCCCTGCTCTCCACATGTGCGCAGTGGGACCACACACACAGGCGCAATGTAAGCTTTAAAGATGATTCCAAGCGGGCAAATGTAAAAATTGGAAGACAATTCTGTCTCATTTCTTTCTCTCTGTGTCACTTTACGCTTTGTCTAATCAATATCCATCTACTAATCTATGTAGCATGAATCTTAAAAGTTCTTATTAATAAAATCAGACCCAGGGCCAGTTATTGGGGTGAAATGCTGGATGGTCAGAGAGACAGAACAAGCCACAGCTAACCTCACCTGGCCAGCTTCTCAGCTGATCTTGTTTCCTCAGACTGGAAGCTTCTGTGTCCTCATCCCAATGGCTCTCAGCTGAACTGTGCTCGAAAGCCTGAATGTTTAACCAGCCAAATGCTTAACCAGGCCAAATGCTTCTAGTTTCTGGTCTTCACGCCTTATATATCTTTCCTTTCTACCGTCATTCCCTGGGATTAAAGGCTCACTTTCTGGGATTAAAGGCGTGTGTCACCATTCTTGGCCATTTCCAATGTGGCCTTGAACTCACAGAGATCCAGAGGGATTTCTGTCTCTGGAATGCTAGGATTAAAGGTGTGAGTGCCACCATTTTCTAGCCTCTGTATCTAGTGACTGTCTGTTCTCTGACCCCAGATAAATTTATTAGGGTGCACATATTTTGGGGAACACAATACCACCACAAATCTAGACATGTCTAACATTGGTATCTAATCTGTATATAGATATAAATATAGACTATGAATTAATTGGTGTGGTATATCCACCCTCATCTGACTTACGGTAGCAATTTCTAATCTATTATCCTAGCTAGTCCGTAGAGACACTCAATTAGATTAGATATCTATATATAAGATAAATAATCCAGTAGATATTTGATATACATTAAGATGTAACTTGTACAAATACGTATAAACTAGCAATTTGCCTCAACATATTGTTTATTTTAAAAAGTCATTTCACATGCTGCTCATTTTACGTATAATTGCACACACCCGAAAAGATCAAGGTTACTTTTTTATTTTTATATATTTTTTTATCTTAAGTTTGGGGAGAGGGCTCTGTTGACATGCTTAATTGAAACAGGACATTTCTGTTAAAATTACTCACTACCCGGCAGAAAGAAATTTAAATTCAGTGGCTTTAAAGAACGGCATTCCTTTTTATTATGTGAGCATTCTGTCTGACTTGGCATAGGAGGGGCTGGACCAACCCTGCTGTACTCTTTGAATGGCAGATAAACGGTTGATGGTTACCTGCTGACTGATGCCACATCAATGTCCCAAGCAGAGGCTGATGCTGGCCCTGGCTATATCTTTCTATGAAGCCACTTGACTCCCTCTGATGATAATAGCTGCATCCAAAGCACAAGAGTCCTCAGGTTCCCATGCAGAAGGTGTATCAGCTCCTTTGTGCTGCAGCCGGTGGCTCTACAGCCCGATGTCTGGCACATCCTATCCACTTAAGACAGCTGCAGAAGAGCACTCAGTTCCAAAGGTGAAGAGAAAAAAAAAAGCCCCAAACCAAAAAGACCCTCTACATTTTTGAGAGAAAAATATAACCCCATAATCCTCCATCCTAATTATACCCATCATTTTCAGAGTCCGTGTGTCCCACACAAATTACAGATGCTTGCTGTCTTACCTGCATTATGTCATCTGTCTGCCCTGATGGTCATTGGTGGTGGATCCAATGGTCATCCCCATTGTGTGTGGCTGACAGAAAGTAGATAGGGCTCACAGTGACACTAGACATGGCACATAAGGGGTGACTTCATCCGGGTCAAATTGAAGAGAGAGGACTGATTACTACTTTTCCTCCTTTTTTGATTGTTAGAGAATTGCATACCTGCATATAATGTGTTTCAACCAACCCCATTCCTCATTCTATCCCATCTAGCTCCTCCCACATCCCCCACCAATTTTCCCTCCCAACTTCATGTGCTTTTTGTTGTTGTTGTTGTTTTAACCAACTGAGTCCACTTGGTGCTGCCTATACGAGCGTGGATGTAGGGCCATCTACTGGAGCTTGGGTAGCCTCTCAGGGACCGCATCCATGAAGAAAACTGACTGTCATTTCCTCAGAAGCCATCAGTTGCCAGTAGCTCCTCAGCTAGGGGTGGGACTTTGGGCTCCCCTCCCCTCTCCATTCTGGGATGTTGTAAAACTAGAGTCTGCACAGGTCTCGTGCCTGCTGTCACAACTAGTGTGAGTTCACACGTGCAACTGTCCTGCTGTGTCCAGAAGACAACGTTCCCTTGTAGCTGTCCACCACCCCTGGCTTTTGCACTCTTTCCAAACCCCTCTCTTTATTGCAACCTGCTTTCAGATTCGTTGCTACACTATTCAAGGAAAGGCCGTTAAATCTGCTCACTGGAGCTGCCCGAGAGCTGGTGCCCTCCTTTCCCGCTGGACTTTTGTCCTGACTCAAGCAATAAACCCTGGACTGAGAAAGGCAACACATTCATTGACTCTGTGACCACCGAGTCCTCCTCTTCCAGGTACGGAATAGGCTGGCTTTTCAGGTGCAAAAGTTCAGATGTCTGTAATGAGGGCACATTCTTCTATGCCACACACTTCTGTGCCCTGAATCCCAAGGGTCTGAGGATTGTAAGATCAGTTTGCACAGTGCTGTGGGACAGGAGAGGACAATTGCTTCCAACTCTCAGGTCACTTGAGGGAGACTGACCTTTGTATTAATCATGAATGGCTTAAATTTCTGTTTGCTAAGCATTGACATTCTGGACCTTGCTGCTCAGAAAGGGACTGCTCTCCCAGGGCAGCTAATTGGTAGAAACACCAAAGGAATGTACATCTTCCGTAGATAGACTAATACCTTCACCACCTCTCCACCACATCCTCCCTGGGTGGGGGTGGGGGGAGCTCTCACACTGGGGCCACTTTGTCACCCTATGGTCAGTTGTCAGAAAACTGCAAACAGCCCGGACACTAAAAAGCCCACTGAAACTGTTTAACTAGCTCACAGTAGCCCTGTAAATGCTATCACAGATGTAACCCATCCCCCAGACTACTGTCGCACCTATCTTATCGGAGCTGTCTCCGATGGACACAGGTGCTGTCTCCCCTGCTGACAACCAAGAGTCACAAACTCAGTTAGGTGGCAACTGGACTTCTCATCTCACTGTGCATGAATAAAACTTTATATGCCGAAGCTGGGAAGATGGCTACAGTTTAACCTCCAGGAGCCTACATCAAAATAAAAGTTTGATGTGGTGACCTGCCTTGTAATCCCAGGGCTGGGAAGGATGAAATAAGAGACTCTTGGGCTTGCCAACCAGCTTATCCCTAACAGGTGATATCGTGGATACTGAGAGATCCTGTCTCAACAAACAAGATCGTCAGTGCCTGAGGTTGTCCTCTACATGCACACACACACACACACAGACTGACACACACACACAGACTGACACACACACACAGAATCAGACACAGTTAGGTATACACACATACACAGAGAGAGAGAAAGAGAGAGACATACACACAGAGACAGACAAACAGACACACACATACATACACAGACACACATGGAGGAAAATAGAGAAAGAGACAGACAGACAGACAGACACACACACACAGACTGACAGACACACACAGATATAGACACAGACAGATATACACACATACACACACACACACAGAGAAAGAGAGAAAGACACACACAGAGCAGACAAATAGACACACACATACAACACAGACACACATGGAGGAAAAGAAAAACAGAAAGAGAGAGAGAGACAGACAGACAGACACACACACACACACACACCACTCTGCATAGAAGTCTCAAATTAGTTCAAAGCTATAGCATTGGTTACTAATTATCTATGACAGGAAATCAGATCACCATGTACTGAGCAGAGGCGTCACTCTACATGATAAAGATGTGGATCAATGTGTCTCCTTTGCATTTTGTCCCACAGATTGGACATCGGGGTGTGACTCACTGGTCTATTTTTTACCAGCTCTGCTACCAAAATTGACGAGCAGCAAGACATCAGTGTACAAGGTCTTTGGTCCAGCACCATTTAGGGAGATTCCAGCTCTGGGAAAAGAAAATGACCTTGAAGTCTAAGAACACAGGAGGGGGCCCCAAAGCTCAGAGAAGAACCTCGTCTCCTCTGTTGGCTAGAGAGGGGGTCCAGGGTCTCTGGCTTCTGTGTGATAGAACCTCAAACAGTGAGAGCAGTTGTCTGGGGGTTTCTAGAGAGAATTGTGGTAAATATGATCCATTCCCTGACCTAATACTGTTGCTCATACAGTAAAGCAAAAAGAAAGGAGGAAAGAACTTCCTCGGCGAGCACTCGGCATAACCGTGACAAATTTATTACATTTTCTTTATAGAGAACATAAATTAAAATACTGTCAGTCAGGATTAAAACACAATGCTGTGTGATCCATGGGGGAATCGTGTTCCTGGAAGACATGATAAATCTAGACTGCTCTGTGAAGCCCAGAATGAACAGAAGTATGATGATTCAGAAACCTCCACAATCCCACCACTCTCCCTTCATCTGAGAGCTGGAAAATTATAGGTCTCAAAGCACCTCCCCCTCTGCAATGATTGACAGCAATTACTGTCACTCTGGCTGGTATCTGAGTCAAATGTTAGCTAAGACAAGAAAATGGGAACATGGTGACCTTGGACAAGAAACCCTCATCTATCTTCATTTACTCTGGAGTCCTGATCTTCTTTGGAAGAAGGTCAAAGCAGCTAGATGAGCTATGTCTTTTGTGTATATGCTTGTGTGTGGTGTGGTGTGGTGTGTGTGTGTGTGTGTGTGTGTGTGTGTGTGTGTGTGTGTATGTATATGTGCTTGCCTGTGTGTGAGTGTCTGTGTGCATGCACATGCATGAAGGCCTGAAGTTGATATTATGTGTCTTTGATTGCTCTCCCCTTTATCTTATTTTTATACTTATTTTATTGTTTTTTTTATGTGTATGGATGTTTTGCCTGCACATATGTCTGTGCATTGCTGGAGGAAGACAGAAGAGGGCATCGGGGCATCGGATCTCCTAGAATTGCAGTTACAGGTGGCTGTGCACCTCTATGTGGGTGAAGCCCGTGTACTTCACCTCTGTTCCGTCTCTCCAGCCCCTCTCCACTTCATCTTTGGCTAAATCCAGAGATTTCTGACTGGGCTAGTCTTGCCCTGGAGACCCCATGCCTCTGCCTGTGGATTTCTGGGGATCCTAATCCCAGCTCTCGTTTGTGGGGTGAATGGTTTATCCACCAAGCCATCTCTCTGGCCAACAAGTTATATCTTCAGTGAAGAAGAGGGAATGTGGGTAGTGTGACACTTTGTGACTACTGTTGGAAAGAAGATACACACAGTGCTTCAAAAAACACTCCATGCCGGATACTTACTAATCTCCTTGTGAATTATTCATGTGTTGGTCTGATCTTTGTTTAATTTCCTTGATGATGTGAAAATAAAACCTCTCCCCAGGGAGACTCTAAGGAGTTAGTTTGGAAGTCTTTTGTGTTTGTTTAGGGGTCCTCATGATCTTAAATATTTATGGGACTATTAATATATAAAATCTTTCTTTGCTACTGGCATTCAGTGGCAAGGGGAGAGCCACGGTGCAGATTTTCCTTTGGCTTTTCCTGAGGCTAAAGGAACAGAGAATTTTGCTTTTTTCTATCACCCTGGAATAGGAGGCACAACTGAAAAGAGGTAATTGCTGACAAGTAATTACTTCCTTTACTCCAGAAATTGTCTCCTGATTAGGTTTTCAAGCAACATTGCAGCGCGGCCAGGGACCTCCAATCTCGCTCCCCTCCCCCATACTCTCCTAACATTGCTAATGTGTGAGAGTACTCTACTCCCAAGGAACTGTTTCCTATATGAGCCACATGACATATGTCCCCACCCCACTAGGTTTCTCAGAACAAATAGGGGCCATGTGGTGAAATTTGAATCTCAGGTAATACACACAATTTAGTACCAAGCATGTCTTACATGCTGGATGAGAAATATTTGTTGTTTTTTTTTAATTCTAGACACTGGAGAGATGGTTAAGCAGTTAGTTAAGAGCACTGGCTGCTTTCCAGAGGACCTGGGTTCAGTTCCCAGCACCCATGTAGGGTGGCTCACAGCCACTTGTAACTACACTTCCAGGGGATCTGATGTCTCTGGCCTCTGGTAGCACCTGCATGCACTCAGGTGCATATGCCCTGCCCCACAATTAAAATAGATCTTAAAAAATTTAAACCCCTGAATATGAATGGTATACATCATATACATGTACAAAAATGTCATGACGACTGGTTATGTGTTATTAGTATGTGTTAACAAAAGCCTCTAATAGGCATCGTTAAATCTGGCAACCATACTTTCCTTGGTTGGGAGAATAAACTTATAGATCCTGTGTGGTATTGATGGAAGCATTTCAGTGGTGGAAGGCACTGGAAGAGCTTTCTGTACTGGACAATTGAGTAACTCTATCCACTGCTGCTTAGTGGGTAATTACCACACACGGAGGTGGGGCAGAGGATGGAAGAACCCCAACTCACCACACGACACCCATCTTTCCTACATTTTTGCAGATTACTCAACCTCACCCCATCCATGTATTAAAAACAGATGACAGGCAGTCCGAGGTTATATTTATGGCTGGTATGCAAAGAGGCTTCAGTGTGAAGAACATGAAGAATAGTGCTTTCTTGTTTCTGCTTCCAAGGCTAGCCCTATTCGTGGGATAGAGGCAAGGACTGCCTTTAAATTTATGTATAGCTCGTTAAGGAAAACTTTTCTGAAAGTCCAGACTTCTGCTTCCCGAGGCCAACTTTTTTCTACTTTCTTATGTGGCTGAGTTTTGTTATAAGCTAGATAGACGCTGTGTTTCCACTCCCAGATTTTCTACAAATAAGGGAATAACTGGGCAAGCTTTCCTTTATCTCAAACAAGTTTAAGAAATTTACTTAGACGGGCTGGTTAGTGTGTCTCCGCACTGACACACTGGGTTGGAGGATGGAGACGGATGTAGTCCAAAGGAGGTCCAGTTGAGAACTGACTCCTCCCTCTAGGGGCTTCATTAAGTAGGACTCAGTTGCCCGCCTTGGTTTTCTCTTCTCCATGGTGGCAGGCAATGTGGCCGGACTTCACCCGTGATCCCTCTTCAGGAAGATGACTGGCCACCCTGGGCTCTCTGCATGGTGTCATGACTGGACCCGCCTGCAAAAGCCCATTAGTGCTGCCACTCGGCTGTGGGTTTGTGAAGAAAACAACCCTCCTGCTAGGTAAGTTGCTCACTCTGAATTCCTCCACCCTCCAAAGTGAACCACACTGCAGATTCTGTCTACCCATCTCCCTAGGCAACTCTCAGCTACTTACACCCATCTTAAAAAAAATCCATATGAACAGGCTTAAGGCAAGAGGCACCCTTTTCTGATATATTTCTTTAGTTGCTACAAAGAAATGATTTTTTTTTTTACATCTGACAGGTAATTTCATCAGTTATGAAACATCTTTTATTCTTGCCAACTTATGTAACAATTCCTATTCCTAAAGCCATCATAACCAGAGAGATGGCAACACTAACAAGTGAACGATCGGCCATTAATTGATATCAAAGAGCTGCACAGGTGAGGCAGGCAATTTAGTGAGCCTGAACACAAGCAAAATCAGTCCCTCTAGCGAGGCAAAGGGTGTGTGGATGTGTGAAAGTGTGAGTACGTAATTGGCCAGGACAGATACCTGCACAAGAACTTGATAAAAATCTAGTATCGTCAACAGAAGGAATGGTGGAGAGTAGACCCGAGGAGCCAAGTAACAGGAAGGTTTAGCTACTTTGACCTCTGCTTTCCACTCCCTGTGAAGTTGCTGTGACATCTTCAGAAGGGGCCCCCGACTCCTGACACTCTCCCTGACACACATGTGGCTCATGTGTCACCAGCAATGAGCAGCATTTCTTCATCTATTGAATTCCTCGACCAGTTCATTGAGGATCTATCTACTTTTACGTGCGGGAATCGCCTTGGCCATGCTCCTGAGAAAGCGGATGAACACCAGACATAGGTATACAAATGAGCAGGGCGTGTGGCTGGTGTCAGCAGCTCTGAGTTGAGAATGCTTGAGTGCAGGGTCAAGAGGCAGGCATGGAAGCCGCCGAGGACCTTGTCTAGTCATAGAGAGCCCTCAGAGTCCATTCCGACCAACTGAATGTGGTACAAGTCACGACATAATCCTTATGAGGAATTCAGTCATGATTTGAATAGCAATTTCTTTAGGGAGTCATTTGTATTTAGAAAAAAAAAGTAAAAAAAAAATAAAAATCTGTAGGTAGGTATCAAAACTTTTCATGATCTAATCTACCCCCTAAATAGTAAGGCATGCTTTGATCAAGATTCTAATCTGAAAACACATGCTTTTAAATAATTTTATTAGATTTATGTGTGTGTATGTGTATATGCACAAGCGTCATGGTGTGCATGGGGATGTCAGAGGACAATTTGAGGAAGCTGGTTCTTATCTTCCATCTTGTGGGGTTCAGGGATGAAACTTAATTCCTCAGACTTGTGGGCAAGCGCTGAGCCCTCTCAACAGCCTGCAAACACATCACCGACCTCATTCTCTCTTAATATGTGCGACCAATCTGTGAAATTGAGAACATGCTAGAATATGTAGATACACACTCCCACATTCAGGGCATGGAATGAATCCATATTTTGAATTTGAATATAAAGGCTGGAATAAGTAAGTATAAATAAGTAAGAGCTTGTATAATGGGCTACTGAACTATAGTTATACCATCTCATGAAAGCATTCCTAAAAAATACTTTCATTCCTAAAACTATCTTGAGTAAACTGGTCTCAGGCCATCAACAGCAGCTCCATGTGGAAGCACCATTATTTAAGGCAGAGTGGAAGAGAGGGGATGGAGGAATGTATGGCCACTTCTTTGCTCATTGCGTTCACCAAGACAAGCCACATGTCTATGCTGTTTTGTAAGTGGGCTTTGAAGTGGATGCTATCACATCAAGCCAGGCATGATTTTCCCTGAGGACCACCACACTCCAATAGAAACCCCAAAGCGTGTGTCGTCTGGACTTGACTCTGAGCCTTTTTGCTCACAGGATTTGGAAGGAGCATTTGCCACAGACAAATGCATTCCAGCTTCTCTGATAAAGTTAGACGGAAGGAGACAAGACCCTGACTCTGTTTCCAGTGACGCTGGATCTTGGCATTCTATGCAGCTTCAATTGGCAAATAACTGTCATTGGCCATGTAGCTAATAAAGGCACCAAACCCTCTCCCAAGCATCAGTCCCCAAAGGCTGTATGAAGAAAGGGTTTCCATGGAGCTTGGATTAGAGAGAGAAGTCAATCCCCCTGAAGAGTGAGGATTGTGTTGTCCTTTATGTGTCTTTGAGATGGTAACAAGAACAAACTCATTGCAAGCACATGCCATGGGCTTGACAGGGGAAGAAGGCAATGGCTGTTTCTATTCAGCATAGGCATCCTCCACCCCTTGAAACTCACACAGCTGTGACCTCAAGATCCCTTTGGGCTATTGCCTAACACTGAATAATCTCCAGGAAGCCATAGCTGTAGCTGATGAAGCAGACCTGATAGTCTGTCCTCAAATTTCAGAGGAATCTATACCATGTGGAGTTGGCTCCATTGTGTTGAGTGTCGAGGATGTGGGCATGAATGGCTCAATTGTGCTGGGGTGGTGGGATGGGGTGTAGGCTGATGGGATGGGGGGGTTGTAGGCCGAAGTTCCTCTCCCGCTTGCCTGTTCCCAAATACCCAGCAGCCACTTCCCAAATAATTGACTCAGAGGCTTAATATTACTTACAAACTGTTTGGCCTATTGCTCAGGCTTATTACTGACTAGCTCTTACACTTATATTAACCCACAATTCTTACCTATGTTTAGCTACATGGTTTGGTACCTTTTCTCAGTGTGGCATTCTCATCTTGCTTCCTCTGCGTCTAGCTAGCAACTCCTGACTCCCTCTTTCCGGAATTCTCCTAGTCTGGTCGCACCACCTATACTTCCTGCCTGGCTACTGGCCAATCAGCGTTTTACTAAACCAATTCAAGTAACAAATCTTTACAGTGTACAAGAGCATTATCCCATAGCAATGGGGAGAATGTGCCTCCCTCTCTGGATTTTAGAAGAGATGCTGGTCCTTCGGACAGCCTTCTTATTTTCACACAGCTTAGAAACTATACACAGCCAAGAGTTAAACCCTTTTGACTTTCAGATCTACCTTTGCCAACTCTACATTGTAATGAGTCTTTTTTTTTTCCATTTTAATGTTATATTTATAGTGATTCCTAAGTGTTACGTCGTAAATCTTACCAGGAAGTATTGGGCTTGAAATGCGCAGGTTTATACCTATGATCATCAATAAAATCTTACACTTGTAGGAGTCTCTCTCTAATTCTAAAATAAATAAATAAATAAACAAATAAATAATAAAAAACATTAGTGTATTCACTTAGTGTTGCAGTTGTCTTTTTGGGGAGACCAACTGTGTTATTTAGATTATCATTACATCTATGCATTCCTAACACTGGTTTCTCATGTCTGAAATTCACCATGCATGTGTGTGTGTGTAGTAGATGGACTTGATGACTTGATGTCTTCCCCCACTTCTCTTCCCATTATGTTTTGAAACAGGATCTCTCCCTGAACCTGATGCTCACTGATTTGCTAGGGTGGCTAGCAAGCTCCTGAGCTCTGCCTGTCCCAGGCTGGGATTAACAGATGGCATTGTGGTCCCTGAGGTTTTGCATGTGATCCCTGGAAATCAGACTCAGCTCCTTGTACTTGTGTGGCAAGAAATTTGCCCACTGAGCTATTCCCCAGGCTTGCACCATTATTTTTAAATCTCCAGGAAGTATTTCAAATCCCATCCTTCTCTTTTCAGAGAAAGCACAAGTCGTAATGAAACTCTGAGCTCATGAAATCAAAGATGGAATCCCAACAATACTGAACTCTGCAATGAAGTCGAGAAATCGTTGGGCACAGATGCCCTTTGTTGGTGGATCTCCCCTTGAGTTGTCAGCAAAAGTTAACCTCTTTCCTTTTTATGTATAAATCTGTGATCATGACTTGTAGGTAATGTGTGACAACCTCTGTGAATCTGCTCACCCATTTTGGTTTCTGTGTGACCCCTTCAAAGCTCATCCAGTTGCTTTCGGCAAATAATGGAGATTTCTATCTTAATCACTTCCTTCATTTTATTCCCATCTCAGCCCCTTTCCTGATTAGAGAAAGACTCACACATTCCTTGTCCCACACATTGGACACATGGTTGTCTGGGCAGACTGGCATTTTAACACCCCCTCTGTGTAAGCATGTGGGCACACGTCTCAGAAGCTCATCTACTTTCATTTCTACGAAGTTTTCAGATCTTATTAAGTCTTTCTTCACATCTTGAAGAAAGAGGAAATTAACCAAAAATGTTCCTGCTGAGAGCCTCCATGTCATTCAAAAGCATGCCATGCCTTACTCTATCACTGTGGTGCAAGGAGCATGCAAGGCTTTGACAGATAATGACTGTTGTCTTTGTGGGTGAATTTACAGGTTGCATAGAATTTGTCAAAATTTACAAGTGGATGCTGGGTGAATCTGCAAAGAAAAAAATTAGAAAAAAAAACTAGTTTGTGTTTTGACAAGTTACAAAAAATTCAATTGTTTTATGATTCCTGTGGATTTATTAAAATCTTCATAAAATGAAGATCATTTGAAACTTTAAGAAACTTCCCACAAGAGAAGAGGAATAAATATGGTTTGTTGTTGTGATTTTTAAAAAGATTTATTTTTATTATTTTTTTATGTTAAAATGTGTGTGTATGTGTGTGCAATGCCTATGGAGGCCAGAAGAGGGCATTAGAGCCCTTGAAACTGAAGTTACAGGCAGTTGTATAATGCCCAAGTGGATCCTAGGAACCAGGCTCAACATGAGAAAGCCTAAGTTTAGATCACTAGAGCCCACAGCATGTTGGGTCTGCAGTCCACTGGTCCTATGCAAAAATGTGAGGAGACAGGAGAATGCCTGGAAGGTCAGAGGGCAGATCTGTAGGGGTAAACGAGAGATGTTATCTCATAAAAAGGTGAAGATAAGGGCTGGTGCACAACTGCCTTCTCTCTCTCTCTCTCTCTCTCTCTCTCTTTCTCTCTCTCTCTCTCACACACACACACACACACACACACACACACAAGTTTAAAAAGTAGAAGCAAGAATGCTCATATCCGTCTTCAGAGACTCATGGATCTTCTCCTAAATTCCCACGCCAACCACTATAACACAGGATTTTCCATGAGCTGGGGATGGGTGTTTTGAGACATAGGAGGTTTAGTGTTAAAAGTAGTACAATCCTAGGGAAGTTGGGATGACTGGTCACCCTAGAAACTACCAGATTTGGGAGCATCACTTGACTTAGAAATTCATCTTCATTGCATTAAGTCAATGACAATTCCAGGTGTGTGTAATGGAGAAGCAGGCACCCTCCCTATCTGGTGCCTCCCATTTTTCTCTGAATCAAGCATCCTGCACAAATATGACTACTGTTCAGGCATAAGCATCCAAGTGCAGAATTGCTCCTCTTAATCCAGAGGATGCTGTGAATTGAGAAAGATTTCAGTTCCAGATTGTTCAAATGGCCTTGTACCTTCTAAATGGTGTTTCTCCCAGCCCCTAGGAGAAGTAAAGCCCCATGGGCGTGATGTGATGAATCGTACTCAACCAGGATGAGCAGATCCAATGAATCATGAGGAACTTTTAGCAAAGGTGGCTATGCTGTGAATCAAATGGGAGCTGGTGCCCTGATATTTCACAGATCTCAAATTAAGAATAATAGGCTCCTCTTTGTTCATCTACATGGTAGGTGATATGAAATAGAGGACCCAGAATGCGTTTCTAAAAGTGATCTAATTCTGTAATTTAATGTAATTTACTGAGTCACTTCTGTGTTTCAGACAACGTGATGGATCATGAGGGTTTAGAGGTAAATGAATCAATGAATCTGACTCTCTTGATAGACAGACAGACAGACACATAGGTGCATAGATATATGATAGGTAGATAGAGACCAATGTTAGACAGCTAGATGATATGGACAGGTAGACACACAGAAAATAGATGAATATAGATACTGTATAGAATATAGATAGATGAGATAGGGAGATAAAGATAATAGATTGTTGACAAACAATAGACAAATGATAGATTATAGAAAGATACACAGATGATAGATAGATGATAAATACATAGATAGATGATAGATAGATAGATAGATAGATAGATAGATGATAGATGATAGATAGATAGATACAAAATAGAGGATAGAGAAATGATATAAAGGTGATAGGAAGGTAGATAATGGATAATAGATGATTTGGATAGATAGTTGATAACAGATAATTGCTAGGTGGATAGATGATCAGTAGATAGATGATTGATAAATTATAGATAAATAATTGGTATACAGATGGTGGCAGACACATACAGACTAGCAACTTTTGTACAATTACTTTATATATACATACATGGGTATTTATGGGAAAATCATGTGGCATAAAACTAACCAGCTATCATTTTTGTGTACATTTTGTTATATTTACAAAGATCTACAGCTATCAGCTTTCTACATTTTCAAGGCCTTCCCACTTCCACCTTCCCGAACACTCCTCAGTACCCTCTCTTCCCAGCCCCTCCCAACCCCTAGTCTACTTTCTGTCATTGTGGGCTTATTTATTTTATCTATTTCACACCAATGTAACTACACAATACGCGACCATCCGTGCCTGGATTCATTTCTCTGCATAACATCCCTCAGCTTCATCCATGTATCTGAACGAGACTGTGGACAATATGACATTCACCAAAATTCTAGTGACACCAGCCATCAGGTATACATACTCCAAATACCCATCAGCCAGTGAATGATAAGAGCCACTGAGATGTATCTGGATACCAAGATATTATTCAAATCACAGCCTTTAAATGAGAAACTAATACACAAGAGATAACTCAGGTAAATGTGAACAGTGACTCCAATAAGAAGAAGGATCCATGGGAGACTGTAGGAGGCTACTAGTCATCTCCTAGGCTTCCAGATTGCTGATGTGTTTGTTGTTATTTAAGGACAGAAAAAAAAAAAGCCAAAGGTTGGTTTCTCCAATGGTTCCTGGGTGTCATGCCTTCATTTTTTTTTAACTGTTGGAATAATGTGTTTTTATTTCTCAAGTAGCAGGTACACGTCCAATCAAGATTGCTATCTCTTGCTTCAGAATGGTTTTTATATACTTCAAATCTTGAATCATTTGTGGTACACAAAAATTATTGAAAAGGCTGTTATAAAAATATGGATATGTCAAATTTGCTTTAAAATGATGCATAATTTACACTTCTGTTAATTCTAAGATAGAAAAAAAACTCTAACATCACACACTCACTCAGATACCCCACCCTTCTCCACCCTTCTGCCTGGATCAAATGTTGACCATTTTGAGCCACTGGGAAGAGAGGCCATGTGAAGACTGATGCTTTGGTGGACTAGTGAAAGCCTTCCTCCTTAGATAAAGCCACCATGCAAATGTCTTGGAGCCTGTCTCTGCATGTGAGAGATGAATGGACTTCCATTATAATAACATCCAGTGTCCCAGCTATTATCTCTGTTTCTCATTAAGAAGACATTTGTTGCTCAAATATGATTAGCAAAGAATTCCTTTTTGCGTATGCCCTGTGTCAGGTTTGACTCTCTCTCCCATCAGGTTGCTGTGACTGTAATCCCTGCGATTGACCTTGGATATCAGTATCACTCAATGCTCACTGTCCTTCACCTGTTCTAACAGCATCCAGATAGGCCATTCAGGAATGACAGTTCCTCCACTAATTGACTCCCCATATGATTGGTATCTAGTGGCAAACATGTGCCTGAACTCTCCCACTCACATTCCGCTTGTGCAGAGCTATATACTCACTCCTAGGTGGGCTAACTGGAGAGATTTCCCCCAGGTAAGAACCTGGGTGTTCTTGCTGGATCCCCCAAATTGTTTTCCAACTGATAATCTAGTAGGGAGGGTGGATACTGTTACCTGGTATGTGGGTTCAATCACATGAACCCTCAAATGAAAACAACCCATCAGATGTAAGACACAAAGCTGATTCCCAGATTGGGACAAGGCTCAAGCTGGTGTTGTCCTTAAGACAAGAGGAAATGAGATTCCCGTCCCTTCCTGACCTCTCTTCCTGTCTTATCTCCTCCTCTTCCTCTCACTCTCCTCTACTTTCTTCTTCCCTTTTCTCCTCCCTCTCTCCTTTTTTCACAGCTTTCATCCCAGTCCCCATCCTTCCTCCCCTCTTCTTCCCCCTTCTCCTCTCTTTGTAGGTGGAGTTTTCCTGTCCTGACAGCTGCTCCCAAACAACCACAAAGAGGCTTAATATTAATTATAACTGTTTAGCCGATAGCTCAGGCTTTTTACTAGCTAACTCTTACATTTTTAAATGAACCCATTTCTATTAATGTACATTCTGCCATGTGGCATCACCTCTCTTTCATCTTGTACCTCCTGTTTTCTCTCTGTATCTCGCTGGTGACTCCTGACTCTGCCCTTCTTCTTCCCAGCCCTGAAAATCCTGCCCAGTTATTGGCCAATCAGCTTTTTATTAACAATGAGAGCAACACATTTTCACAGGGTACAGAAGGATTATTCCACAGCATCTCTCCCCTTCTTTTCTCTCTCTCTCACCCTCTCCATTCCTGTCACTCCCATATGCTTTCTTCTCCCTCTTATTCCCTCCTCATCTTTTAAATTAAAACAACAAGGCTGAGGTGAATATTCCTCTGCTCCATTCATCTGCAGAGAGCCCCCAATTTAAGAATAAAACCAGAAACAACAGTAGGAGTATCCCATTGTGTTGGTCCCTCACTCCCAGAAGTAAAACAACACACAAAACCGATCTGCGTGCTGTCTGTGAGCAGGATGGGCCATGGCTCTGCACCAGATGTCTCTGCAGCCCTGGGGAGAAAGCAAGAGAAGTGGAGAGTATTGCCCGGGGTTCTAAAAGATCGCTGGACCCTACTGTCATGGCCTCGGTGACCTTCAGCTTTGCATAGTGAATCGAAAGATGAAAGAGGAGATCTATGTCCAACACAGCCAGGTTTTCAGAGCATAGATTAATAAAAAAAAAAAAAACAACCCATGCTCAAAGACCATGTTGTAGCTCATTTTAAAAAGTGAGAAAGGGTTATAATAAAACTGATTGAAAGATGGAGTTAACATATCAGAAAAGCACACTCTGGATAAATGGAAAGCTTCCTAATAAGCTTCAAAACTCAGAAACTGGAGGCCAAAAGGTGGGTGCAGTTTCTCATTAAGAACTATTTCCTTCTATGGCACAGTGGACAAGACAGGTGCCAGAGAGAAATGTATAAGAGATGAAAAGCACTTTCCAAGGGACCATTCAGACCCTTCAGAGAGGATGGAGCTTGCGTGCTGGCATGGATTTCATGATCAGGGCTTGGGTCCCACAGGGCAGTACAGGACTGTGGCTCTCACAGGCACGACATGTCATTGCTAATTAGGGGCTGCAGACTGAGTCTCCCTGAATTTTGGAGCAGACACAGACACAATCCTATGTTACACTTTCATCACAAAGGAATGTAGAAAAGGCATCAGAATCCTCCTGCTTATTTTCCTGTCTGATGAGTTTCTGTTCAAAACCAAGAAACAAACAAAAAACATTTCATAAACCCTAACCGCATACAGCTCTGAGACCTAGTGAGTACATTTTGGACAGTGGGGAAAAAAAGCAATTAAAATGGAGAAAATTGGCAAATCTGTAGGGATTTTTTTTTCATGGTCCCAGAGATTACTCTTTCACTGTGAATGTAGAGTAAAACTTAATTTAAAAGTCAGATAAAGGACAGTGGTGAGGCTAGTGATCCGCGGCTGTTTTCCAAGTGTGTGTATCTGTGTGTTGGGGAGGGTCCCTTCCCTCCCTGCCTTCCTCCCAAGAGCTGCCCTGCATTGTGAAGGATGCCACAGCAGGTGCTTATGCTAATTCTGGTTGTTTACAAATATACCTGGGAGTATCATATCAGGCACACTGCTGCCCTTCAAGAGTGATGCGGGAGGGAGCATCCGTACACTACAGTGAAGACTGTGCTACACTTCTGCCTGATCTTATGGACCTCTTAGCTTAGGATGCAGAAAGGGACTGTGAGAGGAGAGTTGGGAGACTCAGCACAGCCCTGGCAGCTTCCTCTATCTGCAGGATGTTTTCTCTATCGCAGATATACTCAGCTGACACCACAGTGAGGGTTGTTCTTAAAGAGGACCCCAGAATCCTTGCTGCTGGCCCTGGTAGCTTGTGGTAGATGTGGTGAGCCCATTGTTTGTAGCCTAGCAGGGGTGAGGTTCTTCATCCTAGAATCACGATCATTTTGACCAGTACTTCCATAAATATACGCATGTTTGCTACTTTGATATACTGGCTTCATTTCCCTGGGCGCACAACCAGGAGTGGATCATAGGTTGTTCCTATTTTTAGTGTAGTTATAAAAATTACATCTCCAAATTTGAAAATCTTTGGTGAGCTTTTTACCCTGTGAAAATGCCATGCTTCTGCCTGGTGATTTATAATGTTTCCACAACGAGAGAGAAATGAGAGAGAAGTGAGCAGTTTTCTTCTGTGTTTGTAGTAATATCAGGAATTATATTATTTATGTGTTATGGTATACATCTTATCTATACCTTAGCATTTTAACATTTAGTTGCTCATGATATACCTTTGTGCCTCACTTTCATGTGTATGTGTGTGTACCTAAGTCTGTGCAGTGACACAGAGGTCAGATGTGCGTGTGTGTGTGTGTGTGTGTGTGTGTGTGTGTGTGTGTGCCAGATCCCCTGGAACTGGAGTTATAGATGGTTGTGACCCACCATGTAGGTGCTGGGAATCTAATCCAGGTCCTCTGCAAGAGTTGCAAAGCCATCTCTCCAGCCTTTACTTGTAACTCAATTTACATGAAAGAGTTCTAGGTTTGCTTTTTAAATTACTCCATGAAACTTGAAACAAAAAGAGAAAGCAGTCTATGAATCAGGAAGTAACAGACTTTATTTAATACCATTGCCTCCTGTGTTCATCAGTCCTTTTCAGGGAAGGATGGGTGTATTCTTTATCTATTTGCTTAATAGTTGTGTGAGTAATCTCTGGGCTTATCTCCTAAAATTCAGTTTTCAGTGAAGAGCTGCTGACCAAGCTGACCCTTCTGGACTTCTAACATCCTGTTCTCTGTCCCCATGGGTGAGGGGATGTGTCCTACAGAGGCAGGAGTTTCTTGAACAGAACTTTAGTGGCCTCAAGATGTCAACACATGCGCACACCCAGAGAGCTGACTATAGACTTGGACTTGGGTCTTTTCCTCACCAGAGGATCCAGAGAGTAAGAGAGTCGTTCCATTCCAGTCTCTCCCTCACATCTCCTAGTTGCCATGGCGCATTAGTTACACTTCCTCTTGCTGCGACAAAATACCTAGAGAGAAAGGAAAAGGAATAAAGAATGTATTTGGCTCACATTTTGAGAGGCGTACAGTCCTTCATCTTGGGGAAGGCATAGCATTAAGTGTGTGAGAAAGCTGGTCCCATGGCATCCACAGTCAGGAAACAGAGAAAGATGGATGCTGGCGCTCAGCTCACTTTCTCCTTTTTATTCAGTCTTGGACCCCAGCCCATGGGATGGTGCCATCACTGTTTAGGGTAAGACTTCTCATCTCATCTCAGTTAAGCTGATCTAGAAATGCCCATGTCCAGAGGTTTGTCTCCAAGGTGAGTCTGTCTTCTGCCAAGCTGATGATCAGTATTAACCATCACACCATGTGTAGGTCAGACTGTAAGGCTGGAGTCGTGTGGACACTGCCCGTGGGGAGATGTGTTTGAGTAAAGAAAACAGGAGGGAACGGAAGAAAGAGTGGCATTCCCTTTACCATGCAAGGGGGTCAGGGACAGTAGGAGATGGTCACGATAAGAGTTCACACCCACAGGAAATGAACCAGCCTGCTTAAGAAACATCTCTGTACCCCCAACTTATCACAGCAATATTTAAATTGTGGGAGGATTCAAGTCCCTTGAAATTTAACTTTCCCCTATTCACTATCCCAGTTGGTAAAAATACAGTGGATTTTTAAAAATGGTTTAATTTTGTGTGTGGGGGGGGTGGTTTGACTGCATGCATGTATGTGCACCATATGCATGCAGCGCCCAAGGAGCGCAAAAGAGGCCATCAGATCCCCTGAGACTGAAACAGCAGACGGTGGTGAGCCTCCATGGAGGTGTTGGGAGTCGAACCTGGATCCTCTGCAAGAGGAGCAAGTGCTCATAAGCACTGATCCATCTCTCCAGTCCCAATCCAGAGGATTTAAAAATAATACCTCAGGGCGTTAGCCTCCCTTGGTTAGAACAGGATTCCTGGCTTCAAATGAAGGCACTGGCCGTGGTCCTGATCCAAATTCTGTTTCTTGGGGAAAGAATAGATGAGGCATCTCGAGGAGGAGGGAGCAATCACATGGAGCATCAAAGAGAGAATTTGCAAGGGAGGTGAGGTATGGGTGAGGTAGAGGGCCTTTGCACTTACTGCAATGGACAACTGCATTCAAGGTCTTTGTGGAGGACAGAGGCAAGCAGTGATTTAAAAAAAAAAGGGTTCAGGCCAAGCCCCTGTTATGTATAGAAGGTTCTCCCCAGGGAGGGGGGAGGCGGAGACTGTAGCAATAAAAGGATCTGTTCCTGTGCCCTTAAGGTTGATGACTGCTGGAAGAAAAACTTGAAGGAACTTTTATATAAAAAAATAACAAAAAAACAAAAATAATTTTACCATCCAAAATTCTTGCAGAATGAAGTTTCTTTCCTGGAGTGGACCCCATCCTTAATTCTTCCCCAAATGACAAGACAAGGCAACAAGAAACTAGTTAAAGCAAAATAGAAAACACACACACACACACACACACACACACACACACACACACCATGCTGTACATACACAATTCCACTGCTTAGCAGTAAACCCCTTAAGAGATGCACAGACACTACTGGAGTGAAGCTATAAAGATGAACTAAAGACCTTAAAAGAAAACCTAAACCGAGAGCAGAGCACGCTGTAACCCAGGACAGACAGATCAATATAGAAAGAAAGAAACCATGCCAAATCTGTTTCATAACATCAGAGCTCTGGCAAGAAAGTCCAAGGTGAGCACAGATTCCAGGGTGGTTCTGAGACAGCAGTTATTGCCTTGAAGATTGTCTCAGCTGCATCCTAAAACACATGGAATTTCTGTCAGTATCCAAAGCCATCTGATGTCCATGGTTAGCTGAGAAATTATCCAATCCTTAGGAGAAAGTGTGAAGAAAACACCTAAGATTCATTAGCACTTCTATTAGAATTTGATACACAATTAATACTCTATTTCAAGTTAGCAATAAACACACACACTCATACAGAGAGAGAGAGAGAGAGAGAGAGAGAGAGAGAGAGAGAGAATATCAATAAATGCCTAAACAGTGATCTTGCAAACTATTTAGAACTAAGATTTTTTTTAAGTGCCAAATGTTGGGGCTGGAGAGATAAGAGATGACTCAGCAGTTAAGAGCACCAGCTGCTCTTGCAAAGGACCTGGGTTTGATTTCCAGGACCCACACTGTAGCTCACAACTGTCTGTAACTCCAGTTCAAGGAGATTCCTCTTCTGGTCTATGTGGGTACTGCATGTATAAGGTCCTCATACAGTCATGCTGGCAAAACACTCGGACACTTAAAATAAAAATAAATAAAAATATTTAAAGTAGCAAATATTTACTTTGTGCTGCACTCTGATATCAACTGATATAAAACTAAAGAGTAACACACGCAAATGCACACACACACACACACACACACACACACACACACACAGAGAGAGAGAGAGAGAGAGAGAGAGAGAGAGAGACCTCCTATATTAAAATAACTTTGTAAATACAAATAGTGGTTCTAAGGTAGAAAAAACACCACTTTCCTTGATGTATGCCAGGAACTCTGAGATTTTAGAAAGGGGAAACAACAGGGGTTGGAGTATCTTTAGAGCATGTAGATTGCCTCATTTCATGATTTTTCTACTTTCAAAGCCCTGTCATTTTTGAGGCAAACTGTGCCTCCTCCTGGGGTGACTGAGGTGAGAACAAAAGATATAATGGGCTGGAAAAAGAAATTATTAGGAGCAAACAAAAATATGCAAATTGTTAGAGTATTGCACAACCTTGTGTTGGTGAACATAAAAATAAAGGATGGCTCTTTCCCTGACATATGGATCTGACTCTTCTATCTTAAAAGAAAAATTAATAAACCATAATGAACTACCTGCTAATTTGACTACATGATAATTTAAAATGTGTTTATTAAACTTCATCATAAATAAACCAAAAGCCAAGTGAAAACTTAGGGAAAGCTTATAATACAGATGGCAAAGCATCAGCTTCTTTATTATATAAAGAACATTTATAAATCTATCCATGCAAACACAAACACTTCATAAAACGGAGTAAAGTCATGAACAGGCAAGAAGAAATGAAAACATGCAAAATGGGAAGTACATATTTGAGAAAATATTCAGCTCTATTATTAATAGGAAGAACTTTGGATATGAAGGAAGAGAAAGAGAGGAAAGGAGAAACAATTGTGGAGCATAATAGATGGATGGATACTATCAAAGTATATTATAGAATAATGTCACAAAGACACCGCTTATTTCAGGTAACTAAAGCACAGTCACAGAAAGATGTGTTCTTCAAACTGCTACATACTTTAGCACTGTGTCAACTTTGTTGGCACACGACCTTGAAATGGACACTTGCACAATGCCAGTGTTTTGACGAGGGAGTGTTGTGTGGCACTTGCTCCTGGGAAGACAACAAACGTCCTACTCAGCCCAGATAGGGCACTGACAACAGACCACAGTAATGATACCACCAAAGTCCTGCTTGGTGAACCAATGGGTTTTCCTGGGGTTACTTACGGGAGCAGAAATGACTCAAAGACAACTCCATCATCCACACAGTCCACTCCAGCATGGGTGACTGCTCACAAAAGCTGGAAACCTGGAGCCTAGTGCAGCTCAACAGGTTGAAGAGTGTCCTTCCCTAGTACCTCAATTGGTCTCTGACTTGTCCAGGCATCTCATTTCCTCTGAGTGTTTCTCAGCCTCCTCACTGCTTGTTTGGGGTGGGGAGCTAATGAATCTTGTCCGTTTCAGGAACTTCCTGAAGCCGTTGAGTTGTTCACTTCCTGATATGAAGGAGCCCTCCTTGCAGGACAGGATGTCCCACCTCCCATTAGAGCATCTTGTATCTTATCATACTTCCCTCCAAGAGGTGACAAATGCATGAAGTCCTGCTCAACAAGTCCTAAAATTATATTGTACTTTTTCTGAGTTGTTAACAGTCTTACTATCTAGACTATAAGCCCAGAAGGCTTTTATTTCCATCTTCAACTGTAGACCAGCGCTGAGCACACAGATGCCTAATAGGTATCTGCTGAACTGATGCTTGAATGACTCGAAGAGGGGGGAGAGGGTGATGAAATTACTTTTCCCTAAAAATTCAAATAATGGCTAAGTCTTGCCTGAGAGTCTGAAAGCAAATTAAAGTGTCAAGTCTGATTAGAAAATGGACTCCCGAATTAGGGGAATTCCCACGCCGTAGCCTCTTCTTTTCAGAGTCTTTTTCCCACCCACAGAACATAAACCCCCGCTGAGGACTTTTGGTTCTACATTGCCACAGGGGTAAAAAGGGACGCGAGACAGAGCTGAAGACCCATCAGCAATCTCATCGAAATAAATAGGAACAGAACAGACCAGCCCATCTGTCCCTGTGATCAGCCATCATCTCTCCTGCTATTTTAGCGGTTAATTTCCCAGCTCAGCTGCACGGTGCCTCTTCTGGGGGGAAACAGACGACAATTCGCCTTTGCGAAGAGAATCCATTGTTCCCTGAAACGCAATGCTGAGAAGCCGAAATTTCCTTCGCTGTCTGGGAACGGATCTTCCCAACAAAAGCATTAAAATAAATAGACTGAGTTTCAAATAACTCTAGGACTCAAAGAATTCTCCCTCTCTTTCCGCACCCATCCACAGAGGTGTCTTTATAAGTAGGATGCTAAGAATGCTCCTGAACGCAGACTCCAGCCATTCCGGGGAGGCGGCCGGAATAGACCTCTTCACAGCCTGGCTTCTTTTATGCGCCTCGTGGGCAGATGCGGAGGACTCATTTCTCTCCTTTATTACATTAGCTCAGTTCGGGATTTTCCAACAATTAAAAAGGCAGTTACACTGGGCTAGTGATGCATGCACTTGGGTAGTGGAGGCAGGAGGATCAAAAGTTCAAGGGCAGCCTCAACTAAAGATGGAGTTCAAGGGCAGCCTGGGCTATGTGAGGACCACCACACACACACACACACACACACACACACACACACTCTCTATCTGGAATGATGCCTAGTGTTGCTGAATCATATGGAAGGATTTGTTCATTTATTTATTTTTCCAGTTGTAGGATTTTAAATTAACACCAATGTCCAGACATCTCTAGATCTCTAGTTCTCACTCATCTTTCCAGCATGGGAAGAAAATACTGTGTACATGAAAAGCATGCCCATACATACATGTGCATTTACACATGCATATACACGACACCCTTCACATGTGTTGTACAGCACTTACCTCAGATTTAAACTGATTTCCTCCGTGAGAGAAGGAGGTAGCTTGCTAAAACCACGAGGGAAAGGTAACACTGGCAACATTCCCACTCCCCAGCTTTTAGAAGAAATGGACAGCCATGGGGAAGATGGAGAGTCTGGCCAGCAGAGGCCAGGAGAGGAGTGTGGAGCTGCCTGCAGGCTGTGCAGAGATGTTGCAGCTGTCCGGAGCGGTCACCAGTGCTGGGGTGGGCTTTTCGGTAATGCAGCTAGCTGTTCTGTGTGTCGTCCTTCCTCCTTGTCAGTGACCCTCACCCACTCTCCGGTTGCTAACACCGACGAAAAACTCACTGACTCATCCAGATGGACTTTGGTGCAATCGTTAGTTTGCTCTGTTGTGGGTTCCCTCTCTGGGGTGGATAGGTGTGTGTGTGTGTGTGTGTGTGTGTGTGTGTGCTGTATCTTCCCAGGAAAATATCTGTCACACAACAACATATTACAACCACTTTAACACTTTAAACAAAAAACATTGGACAGTCTTCCAGGCTTGCAAGGATCGGCTGGTATCTGACATTCTCGGGGGACACAACTGTCCAAAGGAAACATGACAGAAGGGGCCACGATTACACCCCCACGGTCGCGCTGAACTCTGGCAGGAGGGCCCCTTCTTTGCTTGTTCAGAATCAATGCTGAGGCCCCAAAGCCTAGCTCATTTCCAGGGCTCAGAGTCCCCCCAAGATTTTCACCTACTGTTACCGACAGATAACTGGAGAAGAAATGTGAGATCATTTTCTGAAATGAGAGCAAAGCTGATGCTTCTCTTCCCTGAGATTGGCTCTCCTCCCCTCCAGGCCTGTACCCTGCTCTCCCAGGAACACACCGCAGGCTCTGGAGCTCACAGTCCCCTGATAATTGCTGTCTGGAGGCCCTGCCTGCCAGACTTTTCTGAGAAGTGATTAGGAAAGAGGACATTCTGCTGGCTTCTGGTTTCAGATGTTTTATCTCAATTACATGAAACTCAGAAGAAAGAAAAGTCCCGTTTCAGTTCCCTACTCTCACTGCGCTTTGGCGAGTGGCAGAAATAACAGGGTCAGAATCTAAGCCAGTTAAGGACTTTCAAAGACTCTCAATGTGACACCTGCTTTGGTCTCACCTGCCACTCGCTCCCACTGGGAAGTGCAACTCACCGAGGATGCTGGTGGAATTAATCTTACTCAAGGGGAACTCTGACTTTTCCTTTTCTGAGCTTGGGAAACACTGTGCAGTCAGCTTTCCGCCACTATAATGAGGGAATCAGCTTATAGAGGGGAAGGGTTTATTAGGCCCACAAGAAGGTGCACCCATTGCTTTGGAATGTGGATGGGCGTGCCAGGGGGTAAGGACAAGAATCTTTAGCTAAAGCAACAACAACAACACAAAAAAACCCAAAACAAAATTGTTCTTCTCATAGCCAAGAGACCAAAGAGAAAGTACTATGCCATGGGCTGAAGATTAACCACTATGCTCTGCCCATAAAGGTGGCACCCCTCCAAACAGTGTCATCCAGAGACATTCAAACTACATTCAATGCACTCAATTCTTTAGTATACCTTGGATCCTTTCCTTCCTTTAAAGAAGTACAAAATAAGCAAAAAAGATTTTGATGTGCCTTATAAATTATGGCCTTTCATTAATTCTTTGAGAGTTTTATACAATACATTTAATCATATTCACCTCTCACTCCTCCTCCCAGCTCCTCCCACATCCACCCTAACTCTCCCAACTCCCCACACCTATGGGTCCTCTTTTCTCCTTTTTCTTTAATTAACAGCTCACTAAATCAACTTGTACTGTTGTCCATGTACTCCTGGGTGTGGGGGTCACCCACTGAAGCATGACTGGTCTACCAGGAGCCCCCTTAAAGAAAACTGACTCTCCCTTCCCAGGGAACCATCAATGTCTATAGCTGCTCAGTTGGGTTAAGGGTGGGGGCGCATGAACGCCTTTTCACTCCATAGTGGATAGAATGTGGATCGCCTTGATCTTGTGTAGGCAACCACAGCCGCTGTGAGTTCATGCACATAGGTCCTGCCATATCCAGAAGATACCATTTCACCACGGTCATCTCCAACCTCTAGCTCCCACAGCTTTTCTGCTCTCTCCTTCCATGATAGTCCCTGAACCTTGGGGATGGGGAGGGGTAGGGTGTGGTACGGATGCCCAGTTTGTAGGAGAACTCTCCACTGACATTTACTCTCTGCACTTTGACCAGTTGTGAGTTTCGGTATTAACCACCATCCACTGATCCACTGTACAAAGCAACTTCTCTGATGAGGTCTGAGAGCTGTACTCATTTGTGGTTAGAAGGATATGAATATAGAGGGCAGTTGATACAATGTTCATTTAGCAAAATAATAATAGTAGACTCACCCCAGGGACCTGTGAGGCCCCCAGACACAGGCTTTTGGCCAGATGTACAGTACCAGTCAAATGTTTCCTCCTAGGGGGTGGGCTTTAAATTCTATCTTGATGTGTATTTTGTCTGTGGCTTCCATTCACAGCAGGGTAAGTTCACGTATCTCATACATAGCTTCTCTTTGTCAACTCTTTAGGAACTACTCCCATGTCCTCTCAACACACCTCCTGGCGCCTCTTCATTCCTGTCTCAACCTTCATGTCCCCATTTGCAATAAACTTAAACCTCCTTGAGATGTCATTGACCAAAATATGTGTGTGTGTGTGTGTGTGTGTGTGTGTGTGTGTGTGTGTGTGTGT
>CABHPQ010174449.1:33446-72906 GCA_902168405.1 Peromyscus aztecus
TCTGGGTTCAGGATGCCAGAGATATTTCCTTGATCCACCCAGGAAGGAGCTCCTGGCTCTTCATCTCCCCTTCTCCCCCTGGAACTTTGACTGCTGAAGGTCAGCAACTGGCATTCAGCACTGACGGTGTTAGAAAATCTTGACAAGGTCTTGCACTGTTCCTTCTGGGAATGTTGGCCGCACTCCTTGACGTCCCCTTGGGGAGGAAAACGAATTATTTTTGCACTTCAGGAGGATAGCGGAGTGTTCATCATGCAAAGGGGTCCTCACACCACAAAGTGGATGTTAATATCAATATAACGGCAAGCGTTACACGATGCTTATTTTGCCACTGAAAATTTTTTAAAAATTAAAACTAGAGTACTCTTCTGTTATAACCGCTTAGATAATGTGGCCATTTTAGTAATACACATAATGTAGATGAGTTGTGATCTCTGTCCTATATTCTGGGCATGGTGCTTTCCAGAATACCTTACATTACTTAAGAAATGATCTGCAAAAAATTTTTAATTATTTCTTTTGATTTTGAGATTATAATTACATCATTTACCCCTTTCCTTTTCTCCTTCCAAATTGTCCCATATGCCTCTCCCACATACTTCTTTCTCTCTTTCAAATTCATGGCTTCTTCATTAATTGTTACATGCATATGTGTGCATGTATATACATTAATCCTAAATACAACCGGTTCAGGCTGTATAATGTTATTTGTATGTATGTTTTCAGGGCTGACAGTTTACTATTGGATAACCAATTGATATGTCTTCCCTGGGGAAGACTATTTCTCCTACTCCCAGCATTCCTTAGTTCTTTGTTTAGGGTTGAGGCCTCCTGGACTTTCCTCTCTCCATGTTATCATGTCCATTATTATCCTTATACCCACAAATAAGTGTCTTCTTCACCGCTCATCAAGAAAACTTCTCTTGGTAACAGACAGAGACCACTACAGAAAACTCCAACCAATCAAAATGCAGAGTTGTAGAGTCCAGTCTAGACAGATAGATCTACAGAACACACCCACACCCAAGGTTTAGGGAACATTGTGGATGAGGAGGGTGGAAAGAGTATAAGAGCCAGAGGAACAGGGAGGTTGTTATGTGATTGTGTCTCCTAGTAAAGTCAGGAGCTACACCCGTAAAGTCTCACTAACATGACTACTGCTTAAACATGAGTTAAGCAACATGATACTTCAGAGATGCTGTGTCTGGGAGGCACATGTTAATGATATTTTGATTCCCTTTTGCAGAAGATATATTGAAATAGCTAAATTCTACACGGAGAAGGGAGAGCTCAGAATCTGTGTAGCTGGTGAGAATAAGGTCTTGTTGATTCCACCAGCTTTCATCTCTGTCCTCTTCTAGGTCTTGTTCTTGGCAGGAAACTGATTTGATCATTAAATGCTTGCCCTATCTGTTCAGAAGAAAAATGCTCAGCCACAGACAGGCTGGAGTTCCTCGTCTACAGGTAAAATTTGAGTACAACTATAGACCCTGAGGCTCTTCTATGATGTATTGTGGTCAATATAGGAAGCAGCAATGAGAAATGGACAATTCAAGGATGCAAAGGAGACAGATGCCCATGTAAAATCTGCCGATGGGACAAGGTCTTCTGTTTGTGAGATATGTATTGAGAACGGAGAGCCTTTACAGATTGAAAAGGAGCTCAGAGGAGCGGGCCAAGCATCCCTATACAAGACTTGGCAGTCTTACACCAAGAGAGACTATTATTAAAATAGTCATATTGGAAGGAAGTGTAGGCAGTGAAGAGGCTAGAAAATAGCATTTATATTGATCATTAAGCACTTGATTCCTTGTTGTTATACATGACACCTCTGGGTTCTTTGATGAGTTGTGCATCCTAACTGGTGCAGCTCATAATGCTTTCCTGCCAGCTCTGTGTTTTCTACCCAATAAATGCAACAAACCAAAGTGACAATAACAATGAAGTATAATTGGATCAATCGTGGGTCAATGTCTCTTTGTAGATGAGGTCTGATTATTTCTTATTCCCAAGTCCTTCTTTGAGCTGCTGTAGATTTAGGACCACCAATGTACCTCAAATGTCTCATCTCCCAGGTCTCCATCTTCACCTTAGCCAGTTAGACCCAGAGCCTGACTGAGTGTAGGTGGCTTGAGAAATAGTTCAGTTTTGAGGACACAAAGGAGACAGATGGCCAGGGGAAAAAAATCCCATATAATGACGTTCTCTCTTCCAATTTTAGCATCTCAGCTCTGACAACACTCTTCATTGTCAGGTACAAAAATGTGAGCCCACAATTGCTATGCTGCTGATGGTACCTTGTAAAAAACATCTGGGATGCAATGAACCTTTGGAGACTCTACTTACAAAGCAGTTCACAGGGTTAGGGGGATGGCTCATTAGGTGGACACACTCACTGCACAAGCCTGATGAGCTCTGTTTGGAGCCCTAGAATGCACCTAAAACTGGATGCAGTAGTGCATGTCTATAAACCCTCTTATGGGAAGATGGGAGTCAGAAGACTCCCTGGAAGCTTGTGGGCCAGTGACTCAGGAGTTTGTAACAGTGATCAATAATAGAGCCTGTTTCAAACAAGGTGGAGGATAAGGTCTGATATTCAAGGCTATCTTCTGAACTCCACCGCATGCTGTGGCAATGTGTGCCTGCATTCACACACATGACATACACATCATGTGCACACACACACACATCCACCACTGGACAATACAGAGAGAGTTAGTCTGAGACCTTGGAACACTCATTCTTAAATGGTATGTCTTCATCAAACCCCTTCCCTCAGGGCCCCAGGAGCTATGCAGAAGAGGAGGTGGAAAAATTGTAAGAGCCAGAGGGGATGGATAACACCAAGGAAACAGTGTCTTCCAGACACAGCAGGACTGACTCACATATGAACTCAGAGATGGTGGCTGCATGCACAGGGCCTGCATAGGTTCAAACCAAATGGGATCCCAGCACTGAAAGGGGGAAGTAGACATGAGTTTCCCTCCCCAAACCCGGATGCTATCAGTGGTTGTGTCAGAGGACCAGCAGATGGCAGCTGACTTCAGGTAGATCCCTGATGGATGAGTGTGAATGGGTGTAGGGAGATCCCTACTGCCTGTAATGCAGTGTGTTTATCTCATGGAAACATCCTACTAGGTATTTTTTTACCCCTGGATTTATTGTGAAGATGATTTCTTCCAAAGCTGTACTGTTTAACTGATGATAATAATGTTAGCTTAAACAGAGTTTTGATGATAAAAAAAAATAAAACAAGGAAGTGTCACACAGCTAGAACACATGAGAGTTTCTATTGAGGCACCATATAGACTGTGGCTTAGGTTAATAATTAAGAAAAACAATTGAGTCCCAGGAGCCAAGCTGGCTTGAATTCTTTTAATCTTAATGTTGGGAAGTGTGTTCACAGGTTTCAGAGTTCATCATAGATGAATCAAAGCTTTGAAAATAACTTAAGGCTAGACTAGATGTTTTTGTTAAATAGCTTTGATGTGAAAAACCCAAAAAGACAATCTCAAGTTTTAGAAAGGCACATAGTTGAATGTGGAACTCATTAAGGTCAGGGAACAAGAACAAAGCAGCCCAATTATTATTAGGTGACATACCTTTCATGCTAGGATTGGTTGATGACCAAAGGTGATGATTAATGCCTTATATCCATTTCTGCCTTCAATGTCCTGATATAAAAAACTATTGATGAGTGGGTATGTACCCTAAAGATTTAAAGTAGAGCTGACTGATTGTTTTTCATGTATAAAAGTTTAAGTTTATGATTTCTTTAAGATTCCTTATAAGATTACTATCCAAGATAAATAATAAAGTGATTGGTGTAGCTAGAGTTTTCCTGCCTGGCCCACGGTTAGGATAAATCTCTTTCACCTGCCAGTCCCGCAGCCGCTCAGACCCAACCAAGTAAACACAGAGGCTTATATTGCTTACAAACTGTATGGCCGTGGCAGGTTTCTTGCTAACTGTCCTTATATCTTAAATTAATCCATTTCTATAAATCTATACCTTGCCACATGGCTCGTGGCTTACCGGCATCTTCACATGCTGCTTGTCCTGGCGGTGGCTGGCAATGTCTCCCTCTGCCTTCCTGTTCTTTTAATTCTCTCTGTTAGTCCCACCTATACTTCCTGCCTAGCCACTGGCCAATCAGTGTTTTATCAGCAACACATTTGCCATACAGAACATCCCACAGCAGATTGGTCCTTTCTTTGCAACTGTAAAATGCAGCCTGCCAGTAAAAAACCTGGCTGAGAAAAATACCTTGCTTGCTTACAATCTGTTAATCTATAACAAGCTGCTTGGGTATGCATGTACGCGGATTCTTGAGGATAATTTGTTCTTTCTTTTTTTTTACCTGCAATACATAAAATGTTTAATCATGTAATGGATATGGAAAACATGCTAATTTTTTAATTGTAATCATTCACTTGAAAAACAGAACGTAACCACATTGCAATTTTTATACTGCCTGAAAGATTTTGCTGGGGTATATAAGCTGTAAGGGAAAGAATAAAGATAGTGTTAAAATGAGTTAGAAGGAAAACATCAAGAATGAGAGACTTAGAAAGAGTTAGAAGGAAAACATCAAGAATGAGAGAAGGAAGTCACCAGGAAAATAAATAACAGAGAATACAGAAGAGGAATAAAGAAGGAGATCATCAAGAGAGAGTGAGAGTGTCTTTTTCCCCTAACCTTCTCAGATAAAAAGTCATAGTGTGCCAACTCCATGGATTCTCATTGAGCTCTGTGCTGCTGGAGGCTGGTGTCTGGGGCAGCAAAAAAAAAGAAGCTATCTTCAAATGATAATCATTTTCGAAGGAAAACTTAGTTTTCTCTGATGGAGTCTCTCTGGGTATATAAACCACACTTAAGGGTAGATCCCATGCAAAACACTTTATTATTATTATTATTATTATTATTATTATTATTATTATTATTTTAGTCTTACGAGTCTTTCTTGTATATTATGGTTTACAATTTTGTGTTTTCTTGGGTTTTGGTTTTGTGTCTCTGTGTGCATGTGTTTCTTGTGCTTTTTCACTTTTTTAAAAAAAAATTGGGTTAGTTTGCCTTTTTGTTTGCCTGTTTGTGTTCTAATGAGAGAAAAGGAAGGTACAAAGTTGGTTTGGTGGGGAGGTGTGGAGGATCTGGAAGAAGATGGGGGAGGAGAAACTGTGATCAGACTACATCATATGAGTTTTCAATAAAAATCAATATGAACTTTAATAAATAAAGATACAGCAAATTGGAAAGGAAGAGGAAATTCATGTGTTGGGGAACACCAGCCCAGAGACTTTGTGCCTTGACAATAAAACCTATGACGTAGCTATTTAATGGAAAAAATGTATAAGAATAAGCAATAAATTTAATGACTGGTCTAGTAGGACAAGCCTGTCCCATTGCAAAGTGGCTAGTTCTATCATATAAGATGGATTCTGATTGGCTGAGCTTGTGTTCTACTTTGCTTTCAGAGACAGTTTACTTGAAACGGTATATTTGAAGACCAAGTATGATCAAGTTCCTAGCTGAGGTCTAAGTCTCTTCTGCTCTGCTCACAGGCTCTTCAGGTCTGATTCTCCAACTAATTTAAATGAATCATGGGTAAAATCATCACCTTTCATGATACTGTATCATCTCTTTTCAGGTTTCCCAGAATGCATGGGGGCTCACTCAGGTACCACATCTTCTCATTCAGCATTCATCACATCCATCATTCAGGCTGTACCCAGGGTTATTCTCTAAGGAGAAGTCTCTGGAGCTGCTGGGTACCATGTGAGTCTGTAGATAATGGGAATATTCATTCTTGGGGGCCTGAGAGCATCGTAATGAAATTTTCATGGAACTTCTCACTACTGTCACCATAGTGACAGAACTGAATCCATGTTGCCTAGGCATGGAGGAGCCAGGAGGGCCGTTAGTGGGACGTGAGTGATCTTTCAGGGTATATTTACGTAAGAATTATCTTGTTGGGAGTGGTGGTAGTGTACACTTTTAATCCTAGCCCCTGGCAGGAATAGAAAGGTAGATCTTTGTGAGTTTAAGGCCAGCCTGGTCTCTAAATAGTGAGACCCTAACTCAAAAACAAAAGAGAATAACTTTGACCATATGATGATTTGGGAGCGCATGAATATGTCATAATTTATCAAGGGTTTTAAAAAATAAATATTGTATGTTTTGTGCCTAAAATCTTTTGGAACAGCTACTAAAATTTCATCCATAAAAATATTTTGTAGGGCCTAGAGAGATGGCTCAATGGTTAATAGCACAATTTTTTTTCTTCCTGAGAATCCGAGTTTAGTTCTCAGCACTCATATCAGGTGGTTCAAAACCTTCTGTAACTCCAGGTCCAGAGGATCAAATGTCTCTAGCCTCTGAGGGTGCATACACACACACACACACACACACACACACACACACACACACACACACACACACGAAAAATAAATCTTTAAAAATATTTTGTAGAAATCTAAATGGCCCTGGAAGATATATTTTTGACTGTTGGGCAGACTAACAAAGAAATAGAAAATAGTCCAGTTAACTTCAAGTTCCACCCCACAAGTCACAGGAGAAGTGTTATCAAGTTAATCTTTTCCATAGCTTCTTGGTTTTTTTTCCCCAAAATTTGATAATTGAAGCAGTCTAAAATTGGGGTATTGGTAACAGCTTCATGACTAAGCTAAATTAAACAACTCATGTTTCTGAAATTAGGGGCTATAAAAGTTCAGACAGGCAGAGATCAAGAACACAATTATAATTCTGTAACTCTAAGAAATTCATTTCAAGAAGAGGGAACAAAACCTTTGGTTTTTAAGCTTAAAATAATTTAAAATTTGGTTTCTCTTTGTGTGTGTGTGTGTGTGTGTGTGTGTGTGTGTGTGTGTGTGTGTGCAGTGTCAAAGGGGGCCATATGGGGGCACTATATCTCCTGGAACTGGAGTTACTCATGGTTAAGAGTTAAGAGTCAGTGTCCAATTTCTGATTCTATCTTACAGCAGTCTAATACTATGCTTGCAATTATGTTTTTTTAAACTTTATTAAAGGTTTGTTTATGGAAAAAATAATTAGGTTTGTCTTGGTAAAGGTGTCAAATACAATGGGAAAGAGTCTACCTATCATTCTGTTGACTGTAGTGTGGCTTGGACATCAATTAGTAGTGCCTACCAATGGTTCTGTTAGAGTCTAATATATTTGCACCGATTTTCTTCTCCTTTTTCTATTTGTTACTAAAATAAAAGTACTGTAATCAAGTTCTCTCAGGTTACCCCTACTATCCTCATCCCTTCACTCCTTAGTTCCTCTTAGTCTTAGAAAGCTTCACATCTACTTCCAGGTCGTATACACACAAGATTTTAATATCAATATAAAATCTAGGATCCACAAATAAAAGAAACATGTGAATCTGGCCCAATTTTATGAAGAAAATCTACAGTTGCATCAGTTTCCCCACAAACAATATTCCCCCCTTCTTTGTGGCTGAGTAATATTCCACTGTGGATGTATAGCACTTTTTTTAATTTGTTGACAGACACCGAGGTTCATTCTATAACTCAGCTGTTATTGACGGTGCTTCAGTAAACATGGATGTGCAAATATCTCTGACTCACTGAATGGATTCTATGGGTATCTACAGGTGTAGTTGAGCCATATAATTTGAGCACTGGATGAAAAAGCACCTTCCAGTATGATTCATTCTAAATTAACCTCAGTTTTGATGTAGTCTCCACACACATCCTTCCCTTCTTACTCATAGGTCAGAAATTCAACTCTCACAGTATCATTACTCTACTGAACAAGGTCCTGATGGTGCCTTGACCATCACTCCGAGTTTGCCAAATCTGGAGCATGCACAGCCCAGGGAGACCAAGCACTGTTGGGAGAGAGCAATTCTGGGCAGGACATCTTAACTCTCTGGTGTACAATGACCACAACAGATATAGGGCAGCTTAGTAAGTCTCATGAGGCTCACACTGTCCACTGGTACACAGGTGGCAGACAATTTATTTAGAAAAGATTGAACTGAGGATCACCTATCTTTGCTCTTGGAGACCTACCTGAATGGATTTCTCAGGGGTGTGACAACCTATATTGGAGAAAGATACGTGTTGACAAACTCTAAATGTCACATTTATTTGGTCACAAGTTGTCACTGTTTCTAATGCTTAAAATAGAAAAAAAAATGGATTATTCCAAAGCTAGAGCGTGCTAACATACTAACAGTATGTGTTTTAGAACAGAGAACGGGGACATTTGTGTACTCTTTCCACTAATTACAGCTGTGGAAAGGAGAAAAATGCATGGGAGGCTAAACTTATGGAGAGATAAATGTCTTTTTACATCTTATTTGTGAAAACAGGCTATAAAACATTCTACAGGAAAAGTAGACAATTTTTTCACTTCTTTTTTCTTTTTTTAAAAAAATTTTTCATACAATATATTTTGATTGTGTTTTTCAATAATAGAAAGTGTGGAGTATTAACAAACAGATATTCTTGGTATTTCTTTGTGAGGAGAAATGGGAAATCCTATCTGAAAGATGTGTGAATGTGCCTAAATGATCACCTAAGGGTCTACTGAGGACCCAGTACCAAGGATCAGTAGTGTCCAATGAAAACTACAACAGATAATAAGTTTTACCATTGTTTGTTTAAAACTACAATAAATATATTTTAGAATGCACAATGATGGTGACAATGAACTCGTAGTGTCTGTTGCTATATATTGTGGTTAGATGGGTTGAAAATATCAAGGGAAAACCATGTTTTAATGTCAAATTGAGAGACAGCTGAAGGGCAACAACAGAATCCGAGTCTTTTTGCAGAGGGACATTTTGTGACTGACAACTTCCTGCCTTCTTATCCACAGAGAAGGATCTGAGTGACAGCAAGACAGCAAAGGAACTCCCCAACATGGACCCCAAGGGCTGCAGGTGCATTTGCAGAGCAAAGAGTCTGGGGAATAGGAAACGGGGAGACTCTGTAGAGTTAACAGACTCATTTGTCCATGCTACCAGGGGTGCTCCTGAGATACAGATATATCCCAGCAAGGAAAGGACAGAGCAGGGTCTAGAAACAGCAGCCCACAGTGGGAGCCCATAAGGGTAAATGTTTCCCAGCTGTGGCATAGCACCAGCAGGGGGAGCCTTCTATCTGGAAGTCTCTATCTGGGATTAGCACACATTGACCTCTTCACTACCTCTTGGCCCTCCTTTGCTAAGGGACTCAGGTGTCTTCCATGTGCTCTTATCAGCTCTGTCAACTGTCCCTGCTCTGTAGCCACTGGCATTCGGATGCTAACCACTGAGCTAAAGGATTAAGCATGCTTATTGAGTCAGTTACGGAGAGGTGCCCAAAGCCTCACTAGAATTTGAACCCCAGGCTTTACAGATGGTGTTTGGAGTGGGGAGTTCAGAAGAGCAGAAATGACTTTATGAACATTGCACAGTGTAATTACATCTGCATTGGGCCAGTATGCTCCGGTCCCCACAGACAGGACACTCGCCTGATAGTCTAATGCACATTAAATAATGCTTTGTAAAGGGGTATTTATTTGGACCAGGCTCCCTTCACTGGCCCCAGAAGACCAAACCAATATTAACTTTAATCACAGTCCATGAGATTGGTAGGTTGGTCCTTTAAGCTGTTGACTAATTAAGCCATAGCTGACCGACTGGCTGATTGAATAGACTGTAGCCAATTAGATTGCTTTCTCTGCCTTACTTCAGTGTTTGTAAATGCCATCTGACATCTCTGGTTGAGTTGTCAGAGTTCATTCTGCTTCTGGGAGCTTCCAGCTTTGTGAATCCTGTCTTTCTCTGTTTTATTTTTCTTTGGTCCAATGTGTTATACTAAATTCAGTCAACCTAAGGGATTTTCCTCTGAAGAGAATTGTTGTCGTCTTGGGGATTTGAAGCCAAGCTCCATGGAATCCAAGGAGTAACCAGATAATTGGGTGCGGGGGCATGGAGCCCACTACACTCACTGTTTGCTGGTAGCCAGAAGACTGGTGGCGAGTTCTCACCTGGATTACCAAGTACAGAGCACCATTTAAGCACATTTTTAATCCAGATGGAGTTAGCAGTAGAGATGATGTGGGGATTTGAGACACTGTAGAGTCTCCCATAGGCTCAGATATTTGAAAGCTTGGTCTTCAGTTGGTGGGGCTGTTTGGGGAGGTTTAGGAAGTGTGGTGTTGGTGGAGAAGGTGTGTCATTGGGGGTGGACTTTGGGAATTTATAGTCTTGCCCCATGTCTGAATTGCTTTCTCTCTGCTTAATGCTTAGAGTTGATAATGGTGGTTGATATAGGGGCCTCCCAGCTTTCTTCTCCTTCCCCTGGCTGCCAAGCCTCCCCACTATCGTGGACTCCTACCCTCTGGAACCATAAGCCCAAAGTAAACTTTTTCTTATACAAGTTGCTTTGGTCATGGTGTTTTATGAACGGTGGCATTTTCTTGATTAAAGATTAATGTGGGAGGGTCCACCCTACTGTGGGTGGCGCCACCTCTGGCAAAGTGGGGCTGGGTGCTGTAAGAAAGCAGCCTGAGCAAGCCATGGAGAGAAAGCCAGTAAGCAGTGTTCTTCCATGGCCTCTGCTTCAGTTCCTGCCTCCAAGTTCCTGCCCTGACTTCGCTTCATAATGGACTAACTTGAGGGCCAATGAACCCTTTCCTCCCCAAGTCATTGTTGATCATTCATAGAACATAAACTAGGATAAGGGGAATCAATACCGGGTCCTGAACAGAAGTCTCAGGCAGCTGTTGGGGTCAGATAGAGACTGGCATGACTTCAGCAGACAGCGGAAGGTCTCTAGAGACTAGAGAACCAGAGTTCACCAGGACCAACATTGCCCAGCTCTCCATCTGCTGAAAACATCAGGGCTAGTTTTTGCTTTGAGGGAACAGGCGATTTTGTGAGTGGAATACCTAGTGTAAAGGCTGAGGGTGTGTGACTTCACTGTGGTGGACAGTCACTCAGTTGCAGAAATTAGACTGGAGAGCCAAGTACTTCCATGGCTAAGAATCTGTACACACTGAACTTTTTTTTTTTAAAAAAACAGAAATGAGTGAATCTCACCAAAATCCTGCTTGGAATATCCTAAGTACCACAAGTGAGCTTTAATTTGGATACAATTATTTCTTCATAAGGTCTATTAGAGAAGAAAGAATCAACTCCCCCAAACTCCAACACAATGGGAAGCCATTGTAGATATGTTTACAACAGCATACAGGGGCCTTTAAATTACCAGTCAAAAATTAAAGATGTTAACAGAATTTGAGCTCTTTGATTCCTTGGAGGTCTTTTCTTAAATTACTCTAAATACCTTGGCTAAAATCTTATATTTGGAACAGTAGCATCTGTGATTGACACAGAATTGAGGGTTAAATAAATGCTTTTATGGGGCTGGAAAGATGCCTTGTCAGTTAACAGCATATACTCCTCTTGCAGAGGAACCAGATTTGGTTCCCAGCATCCATATTGGGCTGTTCACACCTGCCTGTAACTCCAGTTCCAGGGATCTGCTGCTCTCTTCTGGCCTCAGTGAACACTGCACTCAATTGCACAAACCCACAGATACACATAAACAATTTAGAAATTAAAAAAAAAACTTTCAAGGATAAATGAATATATGTATATTCTGTGGTGCATTTTCCACTGTTGGATATTGCCAAGGATAGAGAATCACCGTCCTCTGCCCAGTGAGATGCGACCATGGTGAATTACATGAAGAATGGCCAAAGCCTTTATCTGGAGGAACACTCACGTGTAACCACAGAGCTCTGGGCAGAGGGAAGGGGATTTCACTACCTGGATGAGCTGTTGGCCACTGAGTAAAGTCAGCAGTGCCTGAACCAAATCATCTGGGAGTCTCTGGAAGCTCCTGTGTCATGCATGGCACCTTGCTGATCTCATTCCTTGCGACCTGTCCATCACTGAGTAGGGTCTGCAGCATCTGCTGTGTGAACTGTCATGAGCTACAAGGAACATCTTCGGAGGCACCTCATGTCACACACAGCTCACCACAGCCATCCAATCTCTTTTGTAATTTTCTTGCCAGCCATGACTGGCTTCATCTCAGTTCTCAGGAGCTGTGAAAAGTCTGTAGCATTTGGGAGAGCTGTGTCTGAGGTCATCAGATGCCACTCCAGTCCCATTTCCATGGAAAAGTCAAGTGTCTGGAGTGAGATGTGGCTCCTATAGGTGTCAGGCCCACCTCTCAAAATGTTCAGAGACTCGCTAGCATCAAGCTCTAGCTACAAAAGATGAGAAAGGTGTGTCAGGATTGATACTGTGCCACAGGGACTGTGAGGAATAGAAACTTCAGGAGACAGAAAATGGAAATGGAATATGAGTGTTGACTTTGGAAATCATATCTACTGGGCCAAGACGTTCTGCATAATTAGGAGAGAATTATGAAACAGGTACCACATGAACCTTAGAAGCTAGTGAAGCTAGTCCAGATCAGGAACGTGGTTCTGCCCAGAGAACCCAACGCCTGCTCCCCTTAGTAAGATAAGAGATGCTGGCAGTTACTTAGAGGAGGCAGTTCGTGTACTCACATCTCTCAACTCCTTTTAAATGAAGATGTATTATTTTTTTTTAAAGATTTACTTATCTTTATTTTATCTATATGGATGCTTTTCCTGAATATATGTCTATGCATTATGTGTGTACAGTACCTTCAGAAGCCAGAAGAGGGCATAGGATCCTCTGCAACTGGAGTTACAGATGGTTGTGAGCTGCCACCTGGGTGTTGAGAATTGAACCCAGGTCCTCTCTAAGAGCAGCCGGTGCTCTTAATCACTGAGCCATTCCTGCAGCCCAAATTCATTTTATTTTTAATTAAGTGTGTGTGCGGTGTCTCTGTGTGAGAAGGTGCTTGTGTGTGCAATTGCACATGGAAACAAGAAGAGGGTGTTGGATCTCCTGAAGCTAGAGTTGCAGGCAGTTGTGAGCTGCCCAACATGGCTGCTGAGAACTGAACTCAGATCTTCTAGAAGAGCAGCAATTACTCTTAACCACTGAGTTATCTCTCTGCTCTATCTCTCAACTCTTTTTTTAATTAACTTTCTTTTTTTATTGTTGATGTATATTATTGTAGAATGTAACATGTCTCATTGTAACAATGTCATAATTGTCACAATTTCATAATTCAATCTTATTATATTTAACCCACTGCTCTCTCTCTCTCTCTTGAACACTCCCCTAACCCTCTTCTTCTTCCCTAAAACTTCCCCTCTACTATCATGTCCTTTATTTTTTCTAGGTCCCACATACGAGTAGATATATGTGATTTTTATCTTTCTGAGTCTGGCTTTCTTTGCTTAACACAGTAATTACCAGTTCCATCCACTTTCTCCCAATCAGTATGACTTCTGTTCTTTATGGCTAAATGAAACCCCACTATGTGTACAGACCACATTTCTTTCTCCACTCATCTTCTCATTCCACAAGTGGGGTATTTCAGACAAAGGATTATAGTCAAAGAAACTGCCAAAAAGGATTCTACATCCATTAGTGGGATATGATAGTGAGCATGATGGAGTCTACCAAATCCTCTTCCTCATAAGTTTGAAGGAAGCCTGTGGTGAGAAGGAATGAGCCACTAACATGGAAAAAGTTCAATGTTTTGGTGCTACATCAAAAGAAAGTGTTTAATACCGGGCTGAGGATAGTTCTTGAGAGCAAGAACCAGGAACCAGTGAAGACCCAGCTGCAGTTTATCTACAAGCCCCTGGATGACCCCATGCCCTGGGCTAGAGGCCTGCTGTGCTGGTTGCATGGGCCCCATGTAAAACTCTCCATTGTTTTCTAAATAAAATTATTTTCTCTCTCTCTTGTTTGATATGTTTACCTTTGTTGTCACCAATGAGCCCGGAAGTTCTCTAAGCAAAGGGTCTACAGGGCATGGGTGATGTGCTCTGTCCATTTCTGGACATACTACATTAGATCCATCTTGTTACATGGTGTGATGGTTGATCACAATTGCTGACTTGACTGGGTTTGAAATCACCTGGGAGACACACCTAAAAAACTCTCTAAGTCTATTCATTTGAAAATTATTGACTTCTCCCCACTGTCAGAGATCCTGACTGCTTTTCTCTCAGGTGTAGCCTGGATGTTTCTTCTAGTCACTTCCTTCTGTGATTGGCTCATGCAGCTGACGAGCCTTCTACTGTTTACTTACCTGTGGCAGAAACTCTCGCATGCTCACACTTCCTTCTGACTTCCGTAATGACTGGCATTTTATGTTCTTGTTGATAATACCCTCTATTTTCCAGTGGGCTCCTTGAAGACAGGAGAGCTCATTCGTTAACTTTGACACTGGAGCTGTCAGTAGAAATTGCTGAAAGAAATTCCTAAAAGTCTCTTTAAGGGATTGTCCCAGATGTCACTTTCCTTTATCCAGCTCCTCCTTAATTTAGGAATGTATATGTGATATTAGGTGTGAAGCAGCCTTTTTGTGGCACTATTGAGGTAAGCCACACAGTACAAAGTCAACAGAGCCATGAGCTCAGAGGACCATGGGCTCTGCTGCAAAGCATACAGTCTGGGTCTCAGTTCACAGCCCCGCTAGGTTGTATGAACCATAGTTAATGAATGGGAAAATTCTTCATTTTTATTAGACTGTGAATTCTCGGTTATTTTTTTTAAATTTTATTTACTTCCCTTGTTGTCTGCAGTGTCTGGAACACACTGCTAGGAAATAGATACACTGTACTGATCTGATGACCGATTCAGTTAGGGCTTGGGAGAAATATGAGTCTACTCCAATAGGTCTTCAAGTTTGCTGTTGGTCACAGAAGACTTGAGGCAGCCTCGTTGTGTGGAGTCTGTTCCCTCCTCTCCACAGAGGACCCAAAATGAAGCTTTGATTCTTAAGATTCACCAAGCTTTCGTCTCTGATCTGAACCATTCCTTTCAGAGGTCCTATGAAAAAGGAGCAGAATCCTGCACTGGCGCTTCACATCTTTCCCTTGTCTCATATTTCCATAAAAGGATGGCCCAGTCCAATTTGCAGAAGGAAATTGAAAACGCATCTCCCTGACCTCGGGGCATGATGGCTGGGAGCTGTAGAGAATGTTCAGCTAATGGGGGAAGCAGGAGGAGATGAATGGGTCTCAGAGGCAGAACATCCACACCAGCTCAGACGGCATGTCACAGAGTGTGTGAATGGGTGCTTGCTGTGTCCATCTGCACAAAAAGTATTGGGCAGTCTTGACATTTTTTCAACTGAATGTTGGCTGAGAGGAGAGCGATGGTCCAAGATGGTCCATCATGCCTTCTCGGCGATTGAGACAATTCACTGTCTTTTGGAGAAATAGCAGAGGCGGATGTGAATGTATCATTTTACAGATCATGAAATGGCCCTGCCATCCCAGAGTCACGGGGGGGGGGGGCAGAAAGAGAGCACGTCTCCAGGCTGGAAAGGCAGATCTATTTGTGACTGTTCCAGGAAAGTAAATGGGGTTCATCCTTCAGCTCCAAGACGCAGGCTTGGCATTCTCTGAGAATCAGAGGAACAAAGAAATGGGGTGGAAACACACCAAGCTACCGAGACTTCCTTCAGTCAGACATGGGCAGGGAGGGTGGGACATCCACGATTCCTAGTCAGGGGAGAGGTCTCCTGCTTTGCATTGCCCTCTGGGGTGCAAGGATGTAAGAGAAGGAGTTTGAGGTATCTGGTGGTGCCTCATGCATGCATCCCAGCATTAGTGGAGCCCCCTCATGTGGTACCACAAGCTGGGCCTGATTTGGGCTTCTCTATATCATTGTGCCTGTATAGATGCAGCTGACCTGGCTCCAAATGCAAGTTGCTTATGTGAAAAGACACTGACTTTGCAGTGAAGAGGTTTGTAAGTGAGAATAAGGCATCAAATCTTGGCTCTTAGATTAAAGTCTATGTGTCCACCCTCCCTCTACTTCCCACTGCAATATGGTCCACCAACTCCCTCTTGGTGTCAACCCTGAGAAATCTGTACATAGAAGACAGTATCTAAAAGTCTTCACGTTATTTAGGTGACTGTCCCGTGTGACCTTAATGATAAACTTGACACAACCTAGGACCATCTCATAGGAAAGCCTCAGTTGAGAAGTTTCCTCGATCATATTGTCTTTGTGAACATGTCTGTAGGGGATTGTCTCTGTTGTTAATTGGTGCAGGGGAGCCCAGCTCCCTGTGGGTGGCGCCATCCCCTAGGCAGTGGTCCTGGGCTGTGTTAGAAAGCCAGCTGAGCAGGAGTCTATGAGTGAGCCAGCAAGCAGCATCCTCCACAGTTTCTGCCTCCAGGTTCTTAAGTGAGTTCCTGCCCTGACTTCCCTCGGTGATGGACTGTGATCTAGAAGTATAAGATAAATAAACACTTTTCTGTGCCAAGTGACGTTTAGGCATGGTACTTGTCACAGAAATAGAATCAAACTAGAACAGTGACCCCAAGAGGGGATGCCAGATCTGTGACAAACCCGCTCAAGTCAGTGTTGTGGAAACTGTAGGAGAAATTCCATTAGGGGTGTGAAATAAAAGCCTGGCTTTCAATCACAGCTTATTTTCTAAGCCATCAATCCATCACTTCCATTGCTTTTTGAGCCCCGTTCCTTGCTCATTACGCTTTAGTAGAACAATAAACAGTCATGCCTTAGAGGCTTGCAAAGATGTCATGTTAGAATACTTAACTCTGCCCTGGCTGGGTTTGGAGCCTTCACAGCACACAAAATCATAACAACACACAAAAGCCCATAATGACCCTGGAAATTGCAACTTGTTCTTCCCACAGACCCCGTTTCGGTTGGGTATGGTTATTGGAACACAAAATGCATTTAGATTTTGTTTGGATTCCGTGCATTTTCAGAATCTTAAACAAAAAGAAAGCTTGGGCTTAGAGAGACAGCCTGTCCTTATCACCTTTCCCAGAATGCCCCCTTACTGTTTTGATAATGCCTAAAAGCGAGGAGCCTTTCCAGGTTCTTCATCTCTGAGCCCATGGATGCCTGGGCAGGAGACAGAGACTCTTTCCTAGGCCAGAAATCTGGGAATTAAAGTGTGGTACCTGAAGACAACAGGGAGGACCTGAAGAGACTTCAAGTATCACAAGAGCTAGAATTTCAACCAAGCAGCATGGTCACGGTATGTTCTCAGTTCCCACTTTAACAAGAGGATCCACTTTAGTTCCTCCGTGTGTTAAATGTCACATTATAGTGGGGAGAAGATGTGCCTAGCGACTGTGTTCCTTTAGTCTGTTTATATTATGCGCCTCTGGGACAAGGGAACAGCCTCCGTGTCACCTGAGGGGCAGACACTCCATGTGCTGGCGTCTGGAGAGAAGGCAGTGCCAAGGTAAGGCTTGGAAGCATCCTTCATCTGTTTATTCTCCTGGCTGCCTCCTTTATCAACATCCAGCTCTACTGCCAGGGCTCATGAGCTGCCCAGAAGCATTGCAGCTTGGAGCTCCGAGTGCTGTGCATGTTGGCAGCTGCCACAATTGTCCTACCTGTGACCGGCATGTCCTTCTGGAATGCCCCAAAGCTAACTTTCCCCTCCAAGTTGGCTTCTTCTCAAGGCCAGTCAGCGATGCTGAACAAGTCTGAAGGTTCATTTTCAGATTTTATTGCATGAAGATCTCAAGTCCTTCCTTCCTCCTTTCTCCCTCCCTCCTCCCATCCCTTCCTCCTTCCCTCTGTCTCTCCACTCAGAAATGCTCCCGAGGACCTGAATCCTTCCTGACTCCCAGCACCAAGAGTGTGGTCTCCAGTCAATCACTTCTATTCATCAACGATGAGATCACACGGGTGCAAACACACCCACGGGATTGTGGGGTGTGAATGGCGGGGGTGCTGAGAACTAGGTCCCTTCAATGACTTTATAAAATGGAGTTCGGGTGTTTTTTTTCTGAGGATATAAGAGGAACCTGCAACTTCCAGAAATTAATGTCTCTCTCTTCTCACTCAAAAGATGCAACGTGGAGACAGGGCAGTCTCTTAGACAGGTTGGCTCCGGCCTCCACAGCCTTACACAGCAAGCGTATATAACGTGAAGTAGGAAATAGGATACAGGGCACAAGACCAGGAAGTGCACTCTTTTCATAGTGAGCTTCCTTACGGGAGAGTCTGCTGCATTCTAACCCAGAGGCCATCAACTGAGCAGATGGGGGTCCCCAAAAGAGGTCCTCAGAAAAGAGCTTCAGAACAATGGTGAGTGAGGTGAGATCTGGGTAAATCTGGATTATCATGGGAGTTAGAATGGATGAGCAAATTTTCACAAGGGAGACAGAGAGGTGAAGGAAAGCACCCGGTAAGCTGTCTGCATTCTCCGTCTCTATATATCTATACCTGTGTTCAACACGTCTGTCTTCTAATATAACGTGGGTGGTTGGGAGAGGGATAGGGTTCTGGTAATGATATTTTTGGGAAAATATAAAAGTTTGGCCTAGTCTTCCTTCCTGCCTCTAATCCTTCTGTCTCCTTCTGTATCTCAGTCTCTCTCTCTCTCTCTCTCTCTCTCTCTCTCTCTCTCTCTCTCTCTCTCTCTCTCTGTGTGTGTGTGTGTGTGTGTGTGTGTGTTTCTCTCTGTCTGTCTCTGTCTGTCTCTCTGTCTCTGTCTCTCTGTCTCTCTGTCTCTCTCTGTCTCTCTCTCTGTGTGTGTTTCTCTCTCTCTCTCTCTCTCTCTCTCTCTCTCTCTCTCTCATCTCTTTGTCTCTCCCTGAGGGTGCACATATATCTTAGAGGAATGGCCACATAAGCCTGCTGCAGAAAGAAGTAGGAGCCAAGCGTTCTTGGTTTCCCTTCTCCGTCAGCCCCAAGGACACAATTTGGCTGAACTCCCAGATTCGAACATTGACAGGGAGGCACTGGGGCTCTGGAGTCATTTCTCTGTGCTTGAAAGAATTGGAATGCAACTCTAGAATTTGGCTAAATGCTGTATCACATTAAATAAGAATTAATAAGGAGTTTTACAGGCCCCCTCGGGGGCATGTGGCAAGTGGAATATTTCTAATAGGTTTAATTGGGGTTGTACACAGGAGACAATGGCAGTGTGGGAGCAGAGGCAGTTTGTGTGTGACCTGGTGGTAGGGAGGAACAGGTACAAGTTACTAGGAAGTCCCTCTCTCCTCGGTGGGCGTGGCTCAACCCCACTTAGCTCTGAGCCTAGATTTCTGCATCTTTAACAGCAGCGTAATAACAGCTTTTTCTTTCCCAGCTGTTTGCTCCGGACGGACGGAGGTGGCACCAGTTGTAAACATCTTACCATACACTGCGAAGAACACAGTGGGCCTTGGATAAATTATGGCTGTCACTATGCACTGTTACAACATCATTGCTACTGACAAGGATCACCTGGTTAATAGGAGTCAGAGCTGGAATTTCAGCTCCTTTTGCCACTTCCGCAACCTGTGATTTTTTTTTTCCGCTGGCTATGAACAAAGCCAGCATCCAAGCCTCTCACTGGGCTAGCACGGAGGAGGGCAAGGGTGGGCAAGTTATGAAAGGAGTGATGCCTACATGAGCAAAACCAAACCGTCCTCCCAGCCTGTAGCTCCTCAACTAGAGGCAGGACGTTGTGCCCACCCCCTTCTATGCTGGAATTTTATCTTGAGCTTCCACAAGTCTTGGGCATGTTGTCTCAACTGCTGTGAGCTCCTGGGTGCATCTGCCCCGCTGTACACAGAAAACACTGTTTCCTTGTCAATGTCCACGGCCTCTGGCTCTCACAATCTTTCTGCTCCTGCTTCTGCAGTGATCTCTGAGCCTCAGGAGGACGGGTGTGATACAGATGTCCCACTTAGGGCTGAGCTTTCTGCAGTCTCTTAGTCTCTGCACACTGACCCGTTGTGCAGCTCTGTGTTAATTTCCTTCTACTGCAAATAGAAGCATCTCTGATCAGTGTTGAGGGATGCCGCTGATCTATGGGTGTAAGCATAAATCATCAGGAGTAGGTGTAATATCATGCCCATTTAGCAAAGTAATAGCAGTAGGTTCTCCCACAGGGCTTTGTGACCTTTTTAGTCACATGTCCTTGACTCTATAATGGTATTAGGTATGGGTTCTATCTTGTGGAGCAGAACTTAAATACACTTAGAAAGTGGTTGTTCTTTTGGTACAAGCTATGAGAATGATCATTGGTAGATCAAAGACCTTCCTTTCACCCTGAGATTTGAGTGATGGGGACACATTGCAGCCTAGGAAGGAGACTGCACCCAATTCTTCTTCAACCAGTCTGAACTGTGGATGTTTTAAAAAAATGGTTTCAGAGTTGTAGCCATTGGAAGGCTATTGATGCAGAATTAAACTCAGAATCAAACTGGACTATCCCATTTTGCATTCTGTGTACTCCTCTTATTGAGGGCACAACATTGAGCAAGCAACTTACCATGCCTGTGCCTCAGTTTCCCCTCTATAAGGGGCAGTGATTATAGTACCTTCCTCAGAGGGTTGCTCAAAGACTTAAATGCCTTTACCATTGTCAAGTTCTCAGAGGCCTGCTGGGCAAGAACCAAGTGCTGTGCAAGGGGAGAGATCATAAAATAATAATCTCCAAAATGAAACAAAGTAATGTAATATAGAGATTCAAATCATATAGGGCCTGTGTTATTCATTTTCAAACAAAATGTTATTAAAAGCTTAGAGCATTGTCATTGACTCCAAAAGCATTTTCTCCCTTGGCACTGTGGATAGGATATTCTGGCTCCCTGGAAAAATTGGAACTTGCTGCTTGGGCAGCCGCTCTCATTAATTTTAATACAGATGCAACTAACTTCTCCCACCAAATGTGAAACATAGTTTTTAATTTGCTCTTCTGGCTCCTGCAGGACTGAGGTGACATGCTGGAAAATATATCAATTAGGTTCATTTCCCAGGAAGAAATACCAAACCTTTGCTAACCAGGTCAGTGTGGAAAGGAGCCCAGGCATTGAAGGTGACTCCAAAGACAACTGTGTGTAATGGCAGTTATAGGAGGAAGCAGGGTGCTCAGTGGTTTTGCTCAGAGGTGGCTGAGGAAACTCAAAAGTGTCCCAGCAAGAAGAGAGTGGTTCTAGCTTGGGAAGGATTTGGTACGTATTGTAGAATGTGGTCTTCTGATCAAAATGGCCACCACCTTCATCAGATCAGCAGTGCCCTCTCGCAAGAGTCCATCACTTAACCTTTCCTCCAGCTCTTTCTGGGGTTTTAAACCAAATTTCAAACGGTATTCTATTCCAAATAACACCGTATAAATCTAACAAAGAACGACTTTTTGGCTCCACTGAAATACAATTACAGCCTGTAAAACATTAATGATAATTACATAATCATAACCAATACTCAGACACTGTTAAATTTGCTGATTGCCTCAAAATGTACTTTATTATAGCCATTTTGTTAAAATCAGGATGAAAAATAATAAAGGAAAAGAAAGCCCTCCTACTTTCTTTAGCTGGTGAGGCAGCTTCTTAGGAACCGTGAATGCTACCTTCTCTCATTTCCTCTTGACACTTGCTCAATGGAAACCTGACTTAGGACTGGAGAGGTAGCTCAGCGATCAAGAACACTTGCTATTCTTTCAGAGGACTTGTGTTCAGTTCCCAGCACTCATGGCAAGTGGCTCACAACCTCCTCTAACTCCATTTCTGGGCACTCTAACCCCACCTTCTGGCCTCTACAGGTACTGCACACACACACACACACACACACACACACACACACACACACACACACACCAAAACAGAACAAACCTTTTAAAAAAGAAGAAGAAAACCTGATGGTTTATCTGGTGCTCTCTCTCTCACTTCTGGAATTGGTTTCTTGCATCCCAGAGTGTATTGAACTTATTAGTTTGTATAGTTTCTGCTACTTCATAGGTAGCTCTGGAAGCTTAATAGGGTTTAGGCAAGTTGACTTCATCGGCTATGATGTCCTTCCTGTTGGATTTCTCCTGCAAGCAGAAATTTAGGTTTGTTCAGTGAGAGTCTCATTGGTACCTCCACTTTCCATTACATAACAACTTCAGCACCCTGGATATTCATTATCCTGCGCCATGTGTGCATGGAGGTTTTTGGACTATGACTTTCTGTTTCGTATTACTTCTACACAAGGAGCTAGAAGAGTTTTCATCTGAAGTCAAATATCCCCATCCCACGTTTCCAAATTTTTAAGTTAAGATGAATAGGGTGACAATATGGTGTATCTAATTCCAGTAGGCTCACGTGTTTGAACCCTTGGTACCCCAGCTGGTGATGCTGTTTCAACAGGTTGTAAAGCCTTTGGGACAGGGTGTCTAGCTGCAGACATAGACTACTAGGGGCAGCTTTTGAGTGTTACAGCCTGGTCCTGCTTCAGATTACACCATTCTCGGTCTTCCGACTCACCAAAACTGTGAACCATTCACACTGCAAGCTCTTATCCCTACAGATAGGACTGTCAGTCTCCATGCTTTCCCATGATGATGGACTAATTCTCCTGAAACTGAGCCAGAACAGACCTCAGCTCCCTTGCATAGTTCTTGTTAGCCATTCTATCCCAATGGCAAGAAGAGAAATTAACATAGATGATAAAATGTAGTCATCACAAAGACTACATGTTGGGGGCCACTCAATCAGCTGTAACAACATCAGATTATAGCACCTAGCACCGAGGCATTCAAAATATAGGCCTGCTGATATGTGGCTTAGTAGGTAAAGGTGCTTGTTGTCAATCTGATGACCTGAGTTCATCCCCAGGACTCACGTGGTAGAGGAATTGAAAAGCCTCCCTCAAGTTGTCCTCTGACCTTCACATCTGTGCTATAGCGCGCGCGCGCGCACACACACACACACACACACACACACACACACACACCCCGACAGTCCTCCAAATGCACACAGAACAAATAAAAACAAAAACAGAGTGCATTCGAAAGTCAAGGTTTAAAGCAACTCCATCAAGGTAGGATCACTATCTGTCTACGAATGTGTATTGAAGTTCATAGGAGTTAAATGTGTATATAATGAGATAGTGTTTTGCAATCTAGGAGGTTCTTTAAGAAAATTAAAGGAAGTGAGGCCATACTGTGTTTGAGGAAAATAACCTTTCTGTCTGGTTTCTTTCCTGCCTGTCTGCTCTGCACCAGCAGCCAGTCCCTTATTGAGTTCCAGCTGAGATTCTGTCTTCTCTGACAGGTCTCAGTTCTTCTATTCTCCATTTTTTGTGGTTAATCTTCTTTCTTCTGGCCTGCTGGGAAGACCTTCCCTGCTCTCCTTGCTCCAGGGGGTCCCTGCTTCTCCCAGCAGAATGCAAAGGCATCTCGTCTAGACACTTGGGCTATGGATCACAGCTTCTTTATTTTGCAGTGATAGATAGAGCCAGGGTGAGCTACATAGAAGAGGTTAAAATCCTAGCTGGCTATATAATCAATTGATAACTCACTGCCAAATGCATTTTAATTGATTTCCCTTCTGAGGGCATTGCTGGTGTTGGGTTCTTCTTTCTGTTCTTTAAATCAGGAATGGGAGGGAAGGGACAACTTCCTCAGGACTAACTGCTGCTCTTCATGTACATTGTGTTTGCTGTGAGACAGTCTTGGCATAATTTTACATACATGTGTGCTATGGACAGAGACCTTTGAAATTACTCTGTAAATGATGCCTGGAAAACCTGCTGGAGTTTGATGGGAAATCCCCAGTAAAAACTCATGACCTTCAGCCCAGAAACAATTCAGTATCATCAGAGACCAGGACATTGCTTAAATATATTTTTTCCCCAGGGACTAGAGAGATAGCTCAGTGGTTAAGAGTACTGGCTGCTTTTGCAGAAGCCCTGAGTTCAATTCCCAGCACCCATATGGTGGCTCATAACTGTCTGTAACTCCAGTTCCAGGGGACCCAATTCTCTCTCCTGACCTCCTCTTACACTGAATATACATGGTGCACATACATGCGTGCAAGCAAAACATTCGTTTGCCAAAAAATAAATTAAAGAAGATTTCTTCTTCTTATCTTATAAACTATTTTCTTGTCACAGTTTTCTTTCTGTGGGGCAGAGGTTAGTCTCCACCTCTTTTTACTTTCTTAGCATCAAGCATAGAGATTGACACTTTGATGTGAACAACATTATCCCACACATCAACACTGCAACATGGTTTGGATGGCTTTGCAAGACCCAGGATCATCAGGAATACCCAAAGATAGATAAGCATTTCCTGCTTGAGGTTGCCAGTCATAGCCCAAGTACCTTACGGAATCAAAGCTATGCCTAGATTCTTGTTTCTACAATCTGTCCCCCCTTTTTACAATAAATAAATAAGATTGGACAGATGGCTTAGTGGCTAAGAGCATGCACTGAATTTTTTTTTTGGAGGACCAGAATTTGGTTCCCAGCACCCACATCAAGTGTTCACAACCTCTTATAAATCCAGCTCTGGGTGCCCTTTGGCTTCCTTGTTCAGCTTTAGTCAAGCACACATACTCCCACACAGACACACTCATTGTACAGACTGAGCAAGTCATACGTACATATTTAGGAATGTATTCGAATACGTATACACATACAAATATCTAACAGCAACTAATGGAGAAAAAAAAAAAAGAGAGACCACGAATTTGAAAAAGAGCCAAGAGGATTATATGGGAGGAAAGGGAAGGAGGGGAATGATGTAATTATAATCTCAACAAAACACAAGAAGTAATTTTTATAAACACACATAATTTTCAAAAAATAAATCTGGAAAATAAAGTGGAACAAATAATTCACAATGGACGCTACTGGGAGTCTTGTAGTTATACGCAGTGTGTCCTGGCTAGTTGTTGGGGAGATGGCGGTGTGCCCTCACTGTGTAGCACCCCCAAGAATGTTCCTCTCCCCACCCACCCCCTGCGCTTCTGGGCTTGATGGCTGCTTGAGTAGCCACAGGGCTGAAGCAAGCAACAAAGCTCTTTCCCAGACAGAACACAGGTGACGGCTTCCTCATCCTCGAAGATCTCTGTCACTGAGCTAGCTGACAGGACTCGGTTTGTTCTGGTCCTCACTCCACTCACTGGGCGCTGACATGTCTTCCATTCAGAGCTGACGTGTGATCTCTTCCCTTAACCACCATCCCAGTGATTTTTTCCATGTCAATCATCTGACATCCTCTGCTCTTGGGACTTGGGCGTGAATCTTTGTGTCCACACTCTACCCTCTTTCTCAGTTCATACCCATGCTTATTGGTTTTAACTGCCAACTTGACACAACCTAGGATCACCTGGGGAGAGGGTCTCAGTGGGGGGACAAGGGTGTCTATATCAGGTTGACCTGTGAGCATGCCTGTGGCACACTCTCCTGATGGTTCATTGCTTTAGAAGGACCTAGTCTTAGAGTGGGGAGCACCATTCTCTTTTTTGAGTCCTGGACTGTTAAGAGTGGAAGCAGCTAGCCGCGCACCAGCCGTGCATTTGGATGTGATATGACCAGATCCCTTAAGATCCTGATGCTTGGCCTTCCCCGCTCTGACAAACTGCAGCCTGGAATTTGAGCTAAAATAAACCCTTTCTCCATTAAGTTGCTTTTTGTCAGGGTTTTTTTTTTTTTTTTTTTTTTTTTTTTTTTTTTTTTTTTTTTTTTTATCACAGCAAGAGAAATGAAACTCGATCAGTACCCAGCCCATGAGAAAAAATTTACTGGAATTTTCTTAATATACTCAGGACCACAATTACTTCAGAACACCTCTACCCACTGGCCATCTCCCATCCTCACCACCATTTTCCCTCATCACTGTCGGAGTCCACAAGATTCCCCCCTTCCCCTCCTCCCCCCTCCCTCGCTCTCTCCCACCCACCCTCCCTTCCTCCCTCCCTCCACGTCTCCCTCCTCTTTGCCTCCTCCCAGGCTTTTCTCCTTGCTCTTGCTTCAATCACTTCAGAATATGACTACAGACCAATGCTATACATATTAACTGTATTGCCCTAATTTTATAAGTTCCTCCAAGGTCAACAGTTTGGAGTGGGGAGTGAAAGGTGAGCTTCAGGTGCAAGGCTGGAGACCCATCTTGGAGCACATCTGCCAGCTCTCCAGGCTCAATTCCTGCCTGACATCCAGGCTCCCTGAACATCAACCACCGTCCTCTCCAGGAAGGAGCCCAAACACTCTGGCTATAATCTCCCCCCAGGACCTCCATGCCTACTGTTCCCTCTGTCTTGATCCCTGGAGAGCCCTCTTGGCCTACTGGCAGCCTTCAAAACCCTCCCACGAATACTGATTTTCCTGAGGTCGTCGTCCCTGACCCAAGCTTGGCAGATTAGCAACATTGTTCCTTATTTACCCAATTTAGTCCTAATTTCCCTTAAAGATAAGCATTGTAATTTGATGTCTCTGCATTGATGTATTTCCTGGTTATTTACAGAACACAGGAACACAAAGTCCAAGAAGGAAGTTTCTGAACTCATCTCTCCAGAGAGCATTAGAGACGCAATTGGTTAAGCAGTTTGGATGACTACTTCTCAGTTGGTTAAGGAGTCTGAGTGGACATTTCCCAAACACCGTTTTCTGCCACATTTATCTGTTGGGATTGACGTATGTTGCTGGGATCAGAGAAGAGGACTGGAGGAGATAGTATACAACCATTGTTAATGTGTCTGAGTCTTCTCTAGCTGACTCTCAAGGAAGCCAGGGGGAGTTCATTTAAACTGAAGACATATTTAAATAGCGTGAGGAGGCTTAGAGAGTCAGGGGAAGTCTCGGGACCTCTCAGTGCAGAAATGTAATTGGGGAAACGTGTTGTAGGGCTGAGCAGTTTCTTCAAGGTGATGCCGCTAGAAAAGTCAATTAGAGCCATTTCTTACAACACAGCTGGAGACAAACCCCCAGAAAAATGGATTCTATTACTCCCCACAAATAACAGATGGTCCACACACTAAAGTCGTTGAGAACCAAAGCTGGCAGACTGCCTGTTCTGTGCTAAACAGCCTTGAGACGGGGCACATTTTCTTGTCCCTTTATTAAATAATGCTCAGAACAAGCTCAATTTGTCTGCTTGCTCCAGAGAGTGCAAAAGTAAAATTCAAAGGGAAACCAAAGCAGCTTCCTTATGGTGATTGATGGGTTTCACCTTGAGATGCTCCAGGATGCTTGAGGCTGTGGGTCCCCCCATCCAAGTCGTCAGATTCCTATCTTGGGTGTGTGGCATCCGTGGTAAATGCTTTGCAAATCTTCCCTGACCCTTGCCATGCATCAGATTCCATCACTTTAGAGGATGTCACATTGGATCAGGAGGTGAAGCTATGGAATGTGCCTTGTATTGGTTTTCCAGGCTTAGTTGGTTAACACACTTTGGTGCTTGCTGTTGACACACAGGCTCACAGGTGCCGGATTGGGAACCAAAGGTCCATGCTTTCAATTCATGCCTTTTCTTCATCCATCCTTTCTCAGTGCTACAGGATGTTTGGCCTCTGTCTATTTTTCTCTGGCAAATCTCCGAAAGATATTTGTAAATAGATAGCGACCTCTTTCTCCAGGAGATCGGCTTTAAAACACCTGGGGTAGACACTTATGCTCCCAATAGAAACCGGAGGGATGAATCAAAATATTCACTACACAGGGCTGGAGAAGAGAGGGGGAGGTGCTTTCCATTTTTATATCAGTTATACAAAGCATGAATGCAGAAAGTAGGCTTTCTTCCTCAAGAGTTTAAGCTAATACATTAGTGAGATGCTGATTCACTTGGATATGGAGGAGAAACCTTAGGTACTGGTATATTTGACTGGGGATGATGTGGACTTTGCAAAGCAAGACTATGATTCTTTTTAAAAATAGCATTTCTACAAATTCTTTGGGAATTGAAGGCAATACGTTTTGATGATACTCATCTTTTCCCTCCACTCCTATGTCCATCCTCTCTACACTCCATTCCCTACCACCCAACTTTGAGCTTTCTTTTCTTTCTTTCTTTCTTTTTTTTGGCCTCTCTTGAGTCTAATTTGTGTTGCACAATTACTCTTGGGTGTGGGGCCTGTTCTGGAGTGTGGTCACCCTACTAGGGGTCACATAATCAAAGAAAACTGACTCTCCTTCTTCCAACAGAAATCAAACGTCAGCAGCTCCTCTCCTGGGGGTTGGACTTCACGCCAACCTCATATCCCATGCTGGGATTTTGTCTGGCTTGAGTTTACACAGATCTTGTGAGTGCTTTTACAATTATTGTAAGTTCATATGTGAAGGTGCCCTGCTGGGTCCAGAGAACAGTTTCCTGGAAGTTATCTACTGCCTACTGGCTCTTTCAATCTTTCTGACCCTTTCTTCATGATCCCTGATCCTTGAGGAGAGGAGTATGATTTGGACATCCCATTTAGGGCTGAACATTCCACAGTGTATCATTCTCTCCTCATTTTCCAGTTTAGGGTCTTTGCATCAATTGCCATCTACTGCAAAGAGAAGCTTCTCTGATGAGGGATGAGAGAGGTATTCTGATCTCTGGGTACAGAGAAAAGTCATTGGGAGTCATTGTAATGACCAGCTATTTCTATTTAGCAGACTAATCATAGTCAGCTCTCCCTCAAGGGCCCATGACCTGCCTAGCCACAGGTTCTTGCGAAGTTTTGAAGCATAAGATCCCATGACATCTAGGTAAGTGTGGATAGTGCATTCTAAATAAATGATTCCTGGGTGAGAGGGTGAGTTCTTTGTTATCCAGGCATCATAAGGCCAGATGTGTCCGTTGTAAACACACAAAGACTCATCAGCAATGCAACTACATGGATAAAAAGGAGCTGTGCACCATCCATGTCAGGGAAATGCAAAAAAAAGCTACAGAAGTTAATGTGAGTTGGCCAGGGTGTGTGGACAAGGGACACATTATATGCCATTTGTGATATCATAAAGTCCTAGAACCTCTATGGGAAACAGAATTGCAGTGATTTTAACGACTAAAAATAGAACAGATGTGAGTGAGGAAGTAATCCCTCTTCGGGGTGTAGATCTAGAGGAGATAAAATCAGTGTGTCAAAGAGACATCCCCATTCCCATGGTGGGTGCAACACTATTCGTGATAACCAGAATATATTCTATTTGTCTTTCTGTTGCTGTGGTAAAACATTCAACCCAAAGAAACTTAGGGCATTAAAGGTTTATTTTAGCTTACAAGTCACAGTCTGTCACTGAAGGAAGTCAAGGCAGGAACTTGATGCAAGGCTTGCTTGCTCTCCCACACAGCATTGCCTCATTTCATAGCTAAGAAGTACATCAGGAACCATAGAGGCTATTGCTTGTTGGACCACAGGTCATCATACTCAGTTAGCTTTCTTACACAGTTCAGGAACACCTACCTAGGGAATGATGCTGCCCAGAGTGGGCTGGATATTCCCACACCAATGAACAATGGAGACAATCCCTTCAGACCTGTCCATAAACCAGTCTCCTCTACACAATTCCTGACTAAAACTCCCTCCCCCAGATTAACTCTACATTGCATCAAGTTGACAGTCAAAACTAACCAGTACCTTTCCTAGGAATGGACAGCTTATTTCTTCTTGTGATTGTGCTCTAAACAATACAGTGTGCTGAGCATTTGCACAGCATTTATATCGCTTTGGGTATGAGGTCATCCAGAGATGATTGAAGTGCACAGAATGATGCCTACAGCCTACATGCAAATCCTGCAGCATTTTAAATGGAGACACAAATATTCACAGACTCCAGTACCATCTGGGGGAGGCTCCTAAACTGGTATATGTTGATATGAAGGCTGTCTACATAAAAGCAGAGAAAGAGCCTGACAGTGGTGGCACATGACTTTAATCCTAGCACGTGGGAGGCAGAGCCAGGCAAATCTCTATGAGTTTGAGGCCAGCCTGCTCTACAGAGTGAGATCCAGGATAGGCACCAAAACTACACAGAGAAACTGTCTTGAAAAACCAGAGAGAGAGAGAGAGGGAGAGAGAGAGAGAGAGAGAGAGAGAGAGAGAGAGAGAGAGAGAGAGAGAGAGAGAGAGAATTAGAGGCAATTGCCTGCAACTTATAATAATTGTGTGTGTGGGGGTTGTGAGAGGTGGGTATATCTGTGTAGGTGGTATATTTACATGTGTGCATGAGGAGGTCATAGGTCAACCTCAGGTGTTGTTCTTCATGTGTGCTCCACCTTGTGTTTTGAGGCAGGGTCTCACATTGAGTCTGGAACTTCTTTATTCATTTTGGCTGCCTGGCTGGCAAGCCCCAGGAATCTGTCTGTTTCCATCTCCCCAGTGCTGGGATTACAAACACATAGCCCTGTGCTCTGCTTTTTATGTGAGTCCTGGGGGCTGGAACTTGGGTCTTCATGCTTGCATAGCAAGCACTTTACTGGAATCATCTCCCCAGACCCTAAATTGCAGTAATTCCCCACAATAAAGACCTATATATTAAAATAAAACTTGCTCCTGTCTTGACTTCCTTCCAAAGAGACTCTTCCTGTTTCTGGTTTATCCCTAATAAATTCTTTTAGACTCAGTCTTTTACCTTCCCCTCTCACTTCCTCCCTCCCTCCCGTCCATCCTTTCTTCTTCTTTCTTCTCTCTCTTCCTCCATCTTCTCTCCTTCATCTTTAGGCATCATTCTTGGATCTCTTGTTTCCTAAGACATAGTCTTTAACTTTGTGGTGTTTACTTGTCTCTATGTTTACTACTTATTTGCCATCTCCCCCGTCTTCAGTATAAACTCAATAAGGGCAGTGGTTGCTTTCTATTTTGGTCCATATCGAAAGCACTCAGTTGGCAGAATGAGGCTTCTTGTGCATTTGCCAGCCAACAGTTGATTTATTGGGCATCTCTCTTCTGGGTGACTCTGGTGCAGATAAAACAAGCTCAGCTCCTTCAGAGGATGGACTCTGATTCTCATGCCAGCCATGAACTCAAGATTTCCACTCAACTGAGGCAGAGGGCATTAGCAATTTTCAGTCTCCTTGGTATGCTTAACTCCTTCAATGTTTTATTATAATAAAAGAAAATATCCAAGCCAAATCTTCCAAAGCAGATGTTGAGAGTCCTCTGTGCTTGAGAGATCAATTCCTGACGGTGAGGCATTTCCACCCTGTTAGCTCCATTTCCTTAAACACTTCTAAGTCCATTCCTCCTTCTCTATGTAGTTGCTATTGACTTTTCATCATAAAATCATAATTTTGCATTCTTCTCCATTCCCAACACAGTCTCAGCATAGATTTGCCTCCTCACCAATCCTATCAGAATGATGACACTGATTATAGAAAAATTCTGTATCTACCTGCTATTTCATAAAGACAGTTTGGGACACTTATAATTGTTATGTTTCATTTAATCTTTTTTTTTGCACCTTTCACCATCCTCATCATTCAGCATAATAAAAAGTTAGCCTATCTGATTCCTGTTTTAATTCTTTAGTATTTGCCAGCCCTTCTTATGCCCTGTAATTTTTTTTTAATGTTGACTACATTTAAAAAAAAACTATGTTATAACTGATCTGGGATTTGGGAGGCTGGAACTTGTCTGGTACAAAACTATTGGCATTCCCACCTGATGGAGGCATTTTCTGAAAAGCCTAGCCCCATGACCTGGCAACACAGGGCTCAGTGAGAAATGGTGCTTACTATCAAGCCTGATGATACGTGTTTGATCTCCAGGACACACATGGTAAGAGAATTGACTTTGGCAACTTGTTCTCTGACCTCTGACCTCCACACACATGTTGTGATATGTGCATGCTCGTGTTCACATGCACACACACACATACAGTAACTTAAAAAAATTTTTTTTAAAGTAATTGAGGTATTCGTATGAAACTGGGTGTAATGGCACAGACCTGCTCTCACAGCTACTCAGGGCTCTGAGGCAGGAGGATTACAAGTTCAAGGCCTTCATGAACTACAGCTTGAATTTAATGTCAGCCTAGCCAACGTGGTGAGACCCTGTCTCAGAGCAAGCGATCAGAAGAGTACTAACGGTGTAGCAATGCTAGAGTGCCTGCTCAGCACATGCAAGGCTTGACCCCAAGTTCTGCAACATCAAAAAAACTTATACAAGACTGCTAGGAGGTAAGCGAGCAGTAGCAAAATAATCCAAGTGGGAAAACAACAAAGAATATCAGATATTAACAGGAGAGAGTGGAGCTAGAACCAGTAGGTGCGGGAAAGAGTCATACTGGGAATTTGTTGGTCTTACTCTGTTTATTAGGTAGGTTATGTAAGTGATCTTAAGAGGCAATAATTGTCAATGGAACAAGACCCAATGAAAACTCTTACTGGACTGAATGTCTACATGTTTTAAAAGATTAAAAAAGTCAACTTTAATAGTCTAAAACCTATGTTGTCAAATATCCTCCCCGCAAAATCAGTTTTATTGAGTAAACCGCACTAATTCAATTCCACATTTAACTGAATGAACAAGCAGCATGCAACAAAAATGAATTTTATTTTAAAATATTTTCATTATGTTAATAGGGCAATTGCAATTAATATTTTAATTTTCAGAATTAATTCAGATCACATTATCTCCACTTAAGCAGGCATAATAATGGAGCCGAGCTAATAGGTATTCTAAGAATAAAATTAGTAGTTTGTCAACTGCCTAAGGTTTAAGTGCTGGGTAAGTGTGGATTGTTATTACTATTATAAACAAAGTATGCTAATGTTCTAGTGAAGTTCAGAATTATGCTATTCTTAGCCCTGGAGTGGTGATTTGAAAGAAAGTGGCCCCTAAAGGGAGTGGCACATTAGGAAGTGTGGTTTTGTTGGGGTAGGCGTGGTCTTGTTAGAAGAAGTGTGACCCTGTGGAGGAGGGCTTTGAGATCTCATATACACTCAAGACACGCCCAGTATCTCAGACCACTCCCTGTGGCCTGTGCAAGATGTAGCACTCTCAGCTCCCTCTCCAGCAACATATCTGCCTGCACACCACCGTCTTGCACCAGGATGATAATGACCTAAACCTCTGATCAACATAAGCCACCTCAATTAAATGTTTTTCCTTTATCAGAGTTGCCGTGGTCATGGTGTCTCTTCACATCAATAGAAACTGTAAGATACCTGGATAGGTTTTCCAAGATTGTGTTATTTTCAGGAGAATATAGAGAACATGGAGCAGGCATTGACTCTTTGATGCTCAATTTATAGAAATGTCTCCTTGTTCCATTTTACAAGACTACCTGTTGCAATGCTGGGGTTAAAACTCCAAGTGAAAGAGAAAGTTCAGGAGTTGAGTTCTTGACAGTAGGTACCCCGAGATACTACTGCGGCTTATTTCTTAGCAGCATCTTCATCACATAACCCTTGGCAGTAGGGAGATGTGTGAGGTAAAGAGGCCTGAGATCCAGAGAAAGAAACCAATGATGCCAGTGAAAGCAGCTCTGTTTAACCATGAATATTCACATGGGGGTACACTCAAATCAGACCTGCCCCTCCCCCAACAAATTAAAGCAAATTTGTTTTTTTTCTGAATTTAGAATTGGTTTTTTTAAGGGTTGCTGAAGGTGTTAGCTTTCCACTAAAGTTTTGTGATGGTTACCCTAAAATAAATAGAGCACCCCACATTTCACACACACACACACACACACACACAGGTATGTTTATATTTTTATATATTTCCTTTCTCTTCTTTTCAAGCACTTTTCTTGTGTGGTGTGTATGTGTATGCATGTACACAGGTGTGTGGCTACACAAGTGTAAACGTGTGTGTGTGTGTGTGTGTGTGTGTGTGTGTGTAAGCTCAAGGTTGATACAGGGGACCTTCCTCAATTGCTCTTCCACCTTATAGTTTTTGAGGCAAGGTCTCTCAACCCAATCCAGAGCTCTCCAACACGGCTGGTTTCACTAGCTTGCCTGCTCCAGGGATCCTTGGTGTGTACCTTCCAGGGCTGAAATTATGGGTAGGCTGTAAGAACCATTAATACCGATTCTAAAGATCTAAGTTTGGGTTCTCTGGCTTGTGGAACAAGCAGTTTTACTGCTAAGTCATCTCCCCAGCTGTATAACTGTATATTTTTAAGTAGCTTTGTACTCCTGCCATGACTGAGGTATGTACAGTTGTCCACCATGGTTAGGTTTCGCTTGCAGTAAGCTAAAATTCATTTAATACTTCTAGTTGACTGACATCAATGCAGTTCAAGTATTTATAATAAGCAGATGGACTGTTCACAAAATTGCATCAATACGGAAAATTCTATTTTCATTTCCTGGACACTTTTTAATGTTGAGAGTAGAGAATATTGTTAGACATAATTGAAATCTCTGCCCAATTGTGTCATGGAATAATGAAAACCCTCTCATGCATCCAGACTTGGTAATATTTAATTTAAAATATTGTGATGATTCATTCATTTGGTTTTGTGCCTTCTAATTATCGTCAAACATTGCAACAAAAAGATGAATTTTCTGTGAAAATGAAACCTCAAATTCAATGAAAAATAAAGAGCCCAAATTCAAAGCATGAAGGCCTTTGTTCATTGAAATTCGAGGTGAAATGAGGTTTTCCACAGAGCAACAAGGGTGTCCCAAAGACCCAGTGCCTATCACAGTGTTCTCCATATCACAGTTCCTATCAGTTTTTCCATACTCACTGAGGTGGTACAGGGCACCCGGGACACAGTGAGGTAATGAAGGGATGATGTGAATAAAATCCTACCAATCCTCTTGATGGTGGGACCTTGATCTCCTAGACAACATGTCTCTAGTTCTGTCAATGAAAACATTTTGAGAGATGTTTAATTGAAATGGGAGGACTCATGTCCAGTGTGGGCATCACCATCCCATACGCTAGGGTCACAGACTGAGTGAAAAAGGAGAAAGCAACCACCAGTATGTATCTCTTTCTGCTTCTTGGCTGTGGATACAATGGGACGAACCACCTCATGCTCCTGTGGCCACATCTTCCCCACTGGAGTGGACTAGATGCTCTCCAGCTTTTAGCTGAAATATAGACAAGTTGAGTTGTTTCTGTTCGCTATTTTGACATAGCATCAACAAAAGTAAATAACACCAATGATGACTTTAAGGACCCAAGGTGGCCATACTGAGATGTAAATATGGAGATGAAAGAGAAGAGCACTGAGATCAGCTTCATCTTCCCCTTTCAGGGTACCAGCACCACGTTCCTTCTCTCTATATCACTCGCCCTGTATACCTTCAGTGTCCAGAAATGGGATGGAGACTTCAACAAGCTACCCCAGGAAATAACATTTATGGAAATAATTTTGAATGTTCCCTGGGAACATTCTGGAAACAGATTTTTTAGTATAGACAAGAAGTAGCTACACTGAACTGATTGGGTTACCCAGGTTCTCACTGAGCTACAATAAATAGACTGAGAACTCAAAAATTAATTTCAGATAATTGTTATGGTTATGAAGGAAATTAGTTGGGTTTGAGAGACAGTGTTGGCTAAGGTTACTTTAGACTTTGGTTTAAGTATTTATTTCCAAAAAAGCAACTTAAGTTAGACAGTGTAGAGGCTATTTATTCCATCAGAAGAGGCAGAATATTCCAGCAGTAGGGCTGTGGTAGAAGTTGCTCATCTCATGATGGTCAGGAAGCAGAGAGAGAAGATGACAGGAAGGAAGGGCCATAGGACAAGATACATGCTTCAGAGGCCTGCCACCAACTTCCCAAAGCCCTGCTTGAAAGGACTCTAGCCATCCTAGCATGGCTAGCATGGCAAACATGGCTCTGGCAGACTCCCCCACCCCCCCCCCCCCCCGCCCATTCCCTCTGCCTTGCTAAACTGTTAGATTACATTCCTAAAACTTGCCACCAAGGTCTAGTCCCTTATTTGATCACTTCCTCCTCCTGAGGCTGACTACCAAAGTCCACTTATCAAAGTATTAATGTCCAGCCATCAGAAGCCCCCTTTGGCTCACCTAATTAACATGCCCAATTAAAATTAAACACCTCATTCTGACATGAGGTTTCCCCCTTTACCTTTATAAACTACCGTTTTCCTATGGGCCATGTCTGTCTCCTCTCTATCCAAAGGCTGTCCTTTGTTCCACTCTGGGACAAATATCCCTCCCCCTTTTCCTTTTTTCCCTTCCCCTTCTCCCTAGACTCTATTTCCTGCCTTTGTTTCTTATTCTCTGTCCACTGTCCTTCTAGGGCAAATCTCCTTTGTGCTGAGAACTTGGTCTTGGGAGTCCTCAGACAATACTTTTCTTTTCACCACTCCCTGACATTTCTATCACCTCCCAATAATGTCTCAAACTATGAATCCATCCATAGATCAACCATTCACGAAGTTGAAGCCTTTATGATACAACCGCCTCTCAGAAGTGCCATCTATGAATCCGCTTGCTTTTGAGACCAAGCCTGCAATGTGTGAGCTTCTAAGAGTGACCTTCCTTTATTTTTTCCTTCCTTTCTTTCTTTCCTGTTTTTCCTATCTTACATGCATATGCATGCATGTTCCTGTGTGTACAGATATGCATGCATGTTTGTGCACATGTCTTATTGCAGCCAAAGGCTGACCTTAAGCATCTTCTGTAAACTCTCTCTACCTTATATAATTTCTGAGACAAGGCCACTCACTGAACTTGGAGATCAGTAATTTGATTAGACTGACAAGCAAGCTCCAGGAATTCTCCTGTGTCTCTTTGTCCCCAGGCACAGGCCTTTAACATTGATCATAGCTTTCCTGCATGGATGCTAGAGAGTAAACTCAGGTCCTCATGGCTGAACATTAGGAATCTTTCAGACAGAGCCAACTCCCCAGTTCCTTGAGGGAGACATTTCATATCTATTGTGTGACAAAACTTTTCCTGGAGAGATGCAACATACACATCTACTCATGCCAGATAGGAATCCCAAGACAGATCAAAGTATGGATATGGCCAAAATCCAACTTGGTGAATCAGTGAATTTTATTGGACTTGCAGGAATATAGGTGAGGGGTTATACTTACAGGGGCAGAAGAGACCCCAAGACAGTTGCATCACCAAAGCCTACTCTAGTATGGGTGACAGCCCACCAAAGCTGGAAACCTGGAGCACACTGTACAACCTGCAGGCATCTCAACAGGTTGGAGAGATCATCCAGCTGAACCAGTTGGTCTAAATCTCTTCCAGGTTGTTTCCATTTCTTCCAGGCGGCTGGCCGGATCTCAGAGTCTTCCTTCCAGTTTGGCTTGTCTGAGAGTGACTCTCAGCTGTCTTTATTATTTGTTCTCTGGTCAGTTTCCGGGACTTCCTGAAGATGTTTTGAGTTGTTTACCTTCTGGCTTAAGAAGCTTCTCAGCAGGATGGAATGTTTCAATGTTTGAGGAAATTGTTACACAACAATATCCAAACCAGAACAGTACAAAGAATAAAAAGGATTAGAGGGCTTTGAAATAGCCTTTGTTAGAGGAAACCTTAGGGAAAACCGGTATCCAGTGTGTTAGATCAGTAAACATGTAAATACCTTGATGAAAGTAGGGGACTCTCCTCCAAATTAACCCTGAAGCACATCTGAGGGGATTCAAGACTGCCAAGGAAAGTATGACAATCACAGCAGTACCTCAGGCTGGACCTTACAAGTGAGTAAAAGGTAGCTCCAGCGTCCAAGACCACACCATACACAATGACGAATCACAGTGTTCCCAGCTGTAGAATCTGGACAAAACCATGCTCTTCTGATCCTCTTTTACAGTGATGGAGCAGAACAATTAGCATCCATATGAAGCCTGTTAGGGGCCACACAGCAAGCTGAAGGTTGTGCTTTGCTTTTTATGAAAAGCGCTCCATCCCATGATTGCTTGTGATTTTCCATATTTAAGATGAGTGCATCCTAACCCAATACCCTCCCTGCAAGAACTGGCTCTGATCATTTGTTTTATTTCAGGCAAATTATGAGCCGATGGTTGTGTCATTGAGTAACATTGAACTACTGAATGATTCCCACCCCATTTTTAGTGCATCCTGGTGGAACAATTAGTTTGACATTTGGGGGATTTTAAAACATCACTTGAGTGCTTTTTAATCCCCCTTTCATTAAGAGGAGAGCCAGCTTCATTTCAAGAGCCTTCACTATGGAACAGTCTCTGGGATGCAATTTAATAACATCGGCGTGTTTTCCCTGGATCGACGCTCCTCTCGTCTCTTGTTTATGACAAGTAATAGCAATTTTCTATTCATAAGATAATATAAAGTATCCTGAAAATAAATCAACTCATGTGGAGCCATTTAAAAATTATATGGTGAATAGGATAGAGGTTTTATAAATATTGAAAACTCATAAAGCTGGCTTAAAGAGGTACAGAAAGAAGGGCAGAAACTTGGGTGTGTAATAGACAAGGATAAAATTTGAGTAAAGTGAGAGTTCCCAGCCTTATAGTCCATCATCAAGGGAAGCCAGCACAGGAACAGGAAGTCGTGGAGGGGTGCTGCTACGGGCTTGCTCCCCATGGTTTGCTCGGCCTGCTTTCTTATACAACCCAGAATCACCTGTCCAGCAGTGGCACTTCCCACAGTGATCTGGGCCCTCCCACATCAATCGTCAACCAAGACTAAGCCTCAGGGACTAGCTCACAGGCTAATCTGGTGGAGACAAGTCCTCAATTAAGATTCCCTCTTCCCAGATGACTCTGGTTTGTGTCAGCTTGACAAAAGGCAACCAGCACACCTGTTTTTACCAACTCCCACACAGACTTTCCAGAACTTGGAAAAGTGTCAACTAAAGCTAAGGTTTTGTTTATGGACAGCCACAGAAAGGCAGGTGGTTAGAAAAACAGAGAAGTCAGAGACCGGGGCTCCATGGCAGCACCATGGACAGCTCCTTGGTTTGCCATTTATGTCCAGTGGTTGAGGATCCGGGCTGATGTCAATCAAAAGTGATCACTATTGATAATTACTCTAGAAAAGCAAGCAAATCCCCACAATAAATGAAAAAAAAATCCTCCTGCTGTATGAAAGTGAACTTGAATTTAGGGTCACCCTATGAGTTACCAGGTTGCTTCTAGAGAACTGCTAGTTGTTCAAGGAATTAAAGTCGGACTTATCCATATTCCCCAACGAAGCAGAGTAACTGATCATGGGGGCACAATTTCTCCATGCTTGTGATCTTGACAATGCTGGGTCTAGAAAAACTAAATCTCTTTTTTTGGATAACTTCCTTCTGAAGCTCAGTCCCTTCCCTTCCTCCAGGGATGGAGTGTAATCCAGGAAGGAGCCCACCTGTGGATATGTTACTGACTTAGAACCATTATGCATCCCTAGGGTTACCATGGGATGTTGCATGAATGTATCAAGCAAAATTGGAACCGGCACAATGAACATGTCTACCCCCTTAAACATTGCTTGTTGCCTTGATGTGAGAACAGTTGAGACCCTGCTTCCTAGCAGTAAGAAATATGTGATTCACTGTTGCTAGCTACAGTGATTCATCTGTGTAATATAATCCTAGAAATGATTTCTTCTATATAAACATAGCTTTGTACACATGGACCAAATTCTTCTCATCTTTCTCTCCCACTTTTTCTTCCTATCTTCCTAAATTCTATAGATAAGTTTTATTTATTTATTTATTTATTTATTTATTTATTTATTTATTTATTTATTTATTTATTTATTTAT
>CABHPQ010174450.1:0-23729 GCA_902168405.1 Peromyscus aztecus
TTTTTTAAAGGGGCACAAACTTAAATGGGTAGAGAAGGGAGTGGACCTGGAAAAAGTTGAGGGGGTAGATATGATCAAAACACATTGTACAAAATTCTCAAAGAACTAATAAAATGTTTTTAAAGAATATGGAATCATCCTAGTGGGGCCAATGTGCTAAGAGTTGCTGGAGGAGGAGATGAATGTTGGGGAGTCTGCCAACACTGCCTACCCTAGGTGCCAATCAGGAGTGATGGTCTGCTCTAAGATATTAACTACAAGTTGCAAAGGCTCTGGACAACTGGATTTCAGTGTAGTGATCAAGTTGTGAGACTCAAAATGCAAAGAGTGCTTAGCCTTAAGTCCTAAGTATTGGGAAGACAGACAACCGATGAAAACAGAGAGGTTGGTAGATATCAGGAGCAGGAAGGAAGTTGCTTAGAGATAGCAGTAATGAAACGTGGATCAAAATGAACACTTAAACATACCCAGTGATGAGTGCATTACAGGTGCTCACCTGCTACTTTTGTTCAGTTACCTCTGAGAGCTAGTAAAGTTTAGAAACAGGCATGGAAAGGGTGGGTAGCTTTTTGTACTTAGTCATCACTGTGTTCGCTCACTGGTCCTCAGCAAAGTTGACCCCAAACACAACCTGATAACTTAATCTGTGTTCCATTCTTAATCCTAAGGAAAACAAAATGTTTTTTTTTTCCAAAAAGACAGACTAAGGTTCCCAGATATTAAACTACTGATAAGAAATTCATACAGAAGAGAGAGCAAATACAATGGATAAGGGAAATAAGAATAATCAAATACATGTGCTACAAGGTCATTAACTGATTTTAGCCTGGTCATTAGGATTCTAGTTAGAAGGTACAATAAGAAAGGAAGAGGCATCAGGCATGTGCCATCAGACATGCGCCTTTAATTCCAACACTCAGGAGACAGAGTCAGTTAGATCTGTGAGTTCCAGGTCAGCCTGGTCTGCATTGTGAGTTCCAGGACAGCCATGGCCACATAGAGAATCTGTCTCAAAATAGGAGGAGGAGGAGGAAGGAAGGAAGGAAGGAAGGAAGGAAGGAAGGAAGGAAGGAAGGAAGGAAGCCAGGCATATTAGTGCATGGTAAAGCAGGAGGATTAACCAGGCTAAGGCCATACTGAGCTACATAGAGAGCCCCTGTCTCAAAAGGAAGAATTGAGAGGGGCATGGAGGCAGTCACAGAGACAAGAAGCAAATGAAAATATTTTTAAGACAAGAAATATTAATACTTTTAACATTGATATGATTATGGATAGACAGAGTCTCAAGTTCAACACCTTGGGAAAAACTTAATTTCACTAAATGATTTATGGGGCCTGAAAGTATGAATCTAGCAAGTTATCGGTGCCCAAGCAAGCAGGTTCAGAGGATATTCCTGTATAGTTACCAATCAATTCTCTCCAAGTCTTCCCTCCATGTTCCAAAGAGAACTGCAAGCCCATAGCAACAACTGGCCATTAGGTGTGTGGACACACCCTGGCCCAGCCACTGCCCAGAATACAGTCTACTGCTCTATCAGGGGCCACAGACATAGGAGGGTCAGATAAGCGGAAAGATCACAATATAAGGAAGGAGAATTGAAAAGGAGACTCAAGGATGATAAAGTTGAGGCTCATAGAAGTAGACATGTGGATGCCAACATCTTTTTTTTACATTTCTTTTATTTAAGAAATTTTTAAAATTCATTTTACATACCAACCACAGATTCCCCCTCCCATCCTTTCTCCCACCCCCCCCCCCCCAGTTTTCCCCCTCAACCCACCCCCTATCCCCTCTCCCAAAAGTGTAAGGCCTCCCATAGGTAGTCAGAAAAGCTTGATACATTCAGTTGAGGCAGGACCAAGCCCCTACCCTCTGGGATGCTAACATTTAAAAGAGCTCTGTGGAGCTAGAGCAGTGGCTCCCTGGTTAAGAGCAGTGGCTGCTCCTCCAGAGGACTGAGTTTCAATTCCCAGCACCCACATGGCAGATCACAACCCTCTGCAACTCCAATCCTAGAAGATCTGATGCCCTCTTCTGGCTTCCATGGGCACTGCACACACATGGTGCACTGATACACAGGTAGGCCAAACACTCATAGACATAAACTTTAGTTTAATTTAATTTAAAAACAGAAGAGTTGTGCTGTAGGAAGAAAGAAATAGGTGTGATCAGTTTTTGGATGGCCTGTGTTTAAGATGATGGTACAACTGAAAGATGCTGTTGGACAGAAAGGTACAGGCCAGGACTTCACGGAAGTGAGAACTGGTCACTGAGATGTGATCATCCACTTATTGAACACGTGCACATTACTGTGGTAGTTCCTGAAGATGTAGCCTCTGCTCAGCACAGCTTACACTTCACTGTCCAAGCCTTTGAACATAAATGAACCTTTTCACAAGGACCTCACTAATTCCCTCTTCTTTGTCTGACTCTTTAGTACAAAGAGCAAGGCTGAGGGTCTGAAGATGGAGCTAAATCAATAGAGTGTTTGCCTAGCATGCACTACAGAGTTGCACTCAGCATAGAATAAACTAGGATGCTAATGTGTGTCTCTAATTCCAGTGCAGAGGAAGTAGAGGCAGGAGCTTCAGTGGTTCAAAAATCATCCATGTTTACACAGTGAATCAAAGGCCAACCTGGGAGACATGAGATCCTTCCTCAAAAAAATTAAAAACAAATTAAAAAATAATGAACAAAGAAGAAGGATGAGTTGGGGAAAAAAATAAACCAGGTGTGGTGGTACATGCCTTTAATCCCAGGAAAAGACAGGAAGATCTCTGTGAGTTCGAGGCCAGCCTGGTCTACAAGCAAGCTCCAGGACAACCAGGACTACATACAGACACCCTGTCAGGGAAAAGAAAAAGAGGTAGGCAAAGAGATAAGAAAGGGAAAATGTCACCAGAGAATCAGCTGAGTGTCATTTCCTAGAAGCCAAAAGAAGAGTGAATTTAACAAAGACATTAGTGTCAAATCTCCCAGGCTCTCACCTGAGGAAAAGTCATAGACTTTAACATTAGGGCTGCCATGGATGAGCTTCTAACAGGGTTTCTATCTCCACTGAGCATCTGAATCACCAAAAGCACACAGATATTTAGGAAATGTCCCCAGCATCCGGCTCAGTTGACCTGGTACTGTGTGTGATGTGGGCTTATGTGCACTTTTTCACTGGCCTGGGTTCATTGCAGGTAGAATTGAGAACTACTTTAAAGAAAAAGAGTTGTACCATCTTTCGGTTGTGGTATCATCTTAAACCCAGGCCATTCCAAAAAGAGCAAAGCATCTGTTTGGTAGACCAGTTAGCTATTCCTCAATGTGTACAAATTTCGAAGCATCATGGCATACAGAATAAATGCATGCCAGTTTTATTCATCAACTTAAAAATTAATTGGAGGAAGTTTGAGATATTTGTTAAAAGCCAGCAGTTCTGGAAGAGTAGTAGAGAACAGAGAAGAAACAGAGAGAGGAGTTTTTCAGTAGATACACTAGCAGTCTTAACATTGGGCATGGATGCTTAGCCTGACTCCTGTCTTACTGTGTGATTTAACCTTTTTGTGTCTTATCTGTGAAATCAGGATGAAAATGCTGGCTGTGCCCAGCTCACAGTTTCCTTGGGAGGTCAAGATGGGATAATAGATGTGAGAGCACTTTGAAAAAAAAAGGATTGAAGTGCTATAAAAATGTAAGATTTATATAGCTGTCAGTTTCTTTTCCCCAAAGATGGCCCTAAAGATAGTGATTATCAACTGTAAAGACCTGAGAGGAACCAGCATCCCCTTCCACACTGAGCTCACAAAGACAGGATCCTTTGATAAGTGCTCACAGCTACTATCTGAAGGTCTAATGCTGTTTGCAACTCTGGCTTTTTCACAGCTAGCCTCATACCCAATCTATAACAGATGCAGTTTCCAGCGTCTTGCAAATCCTGTTTAAAATTGCTAAATAGACCGGCTATCTAACATGAAACTAAAAAGAGTAAAAGTGTTGCTGCTGGAAAAGTTGAAAGACACACATTTAATGTTGCGTGGTTCTCATTTAGTTGTCAATGTTGTGCTTATAGAGGAAAGGGGAGGCAGGGGACTGGGGGCTATCTGCTACAAGTCAGAGAAGTCTAATTCCCCAGGTGGAAGATAAAGGAGCATCCCAGATCTGAGCCAAAAGCACCGTAAGAATTCAATGACTGCCCCAAGGTTTCTTTGAGTACCCAGATATGCCCACCTACACAACAGACACCAGGTTGGACCTGCAATAACCAGAGCAGAAGCCCTCTCGGTTACCTGGCCCCAGGTGAACAGTAACACCTGCTGGGGTGGTTGTTGAGGCCTCACAGAGGCTCTCTTTAATCATACATGACCATAGATGCTCAGAGTTGGATTACATCTTCCTTTTGTTTTCAAGTCGTCCGTAGCTACAAAAATATTAGCAAATACAGTTCTTTGTCAAAGACACAGCATACCTAGTGCTTGAATTTCTTTTTTACTAACAATTTGTGTTCATAGGGAAAAAAATGGAAAGTTGGATCAAGTCTCAACTAGGAGTTAAGACAGGTGTCAGGTAACCAGTGTGAGTACCTAAGGGAAGATCAGTTACCTTCCCCAGTTGGCTGTGTCTACTCTACTCTGGTTACTATCAGAGAGAAGGCACTAATGCATTCCTGATCTGCCCACACCTCCTCTGCCCTTCTCAGACAGAAGTACAGAGCCCCAAGGCCAGCCACCCCTTCATCCTACACCACCTCCACAGACTCGGGTCCTTTCCCATGTAAAATCATAAAGCAATAGGATCTTTGAAACAAAGTTATAGTGGATACTTCTCAGATTTTCATGGACATTCTCATCCATGTAAGAGTCACTTGTCTTGTTCGTGGATCCTTGGGGGAAAGTTTGTTGTACAGAAGAAGGTGACCAGAATCTCTCCAGGTACTCCATCCTTGGCTTCTTACCTAAGGGAAAGCATCCACATCGGAGAAGCATCTTTCACATTCCAGTGTATGCAGTTCAGGCTTCTCAAATGGAAAGCAACCAAGCTTGGTGCAAAAGGAATAATTTTGTAGTCATTCTAGCACTAAGGAGGTACAGGTGAGGAGCTCAGGAGTTCAAGGTCATTAGCTATACAGAGAGTTGGAGCTCAGCCTGAACTACATGAAACTCTGTCTCAAAAATAAGTGAATAAATAAATATTTGAATAGTTGCTGGGACCTTAAACAAGCTAGCTAACCTCCACGAATGTCTTTCCCCATCTCTGAAAAATAATTTTTAAAAAATAGTATCTTTTTTAACATCACTATAAATGCAATGGTAAGACCATCAAATAGAAGGTGATATAGTTCATTTGCCTTGCTATTCCTGAGACTGAATATCTCAATATAAGGAAGTGAGGTGGTCTCTGACCTCTGTGAGTCCCTTATGAGCAGAAGACAAGTAATTTCAGCAATAGGTATGTGCTGATCATGGCGACCCAAGCCCAAGGAAGGGGATGCTTAGCAGTTCATCTCCAACAATTCCTATTGTCTCCTCGGAGGAGGCAGCACTCATCAATAAACCAGCAAACAGCAGTGCACTTTTCAAAATTACATGGAAATGTTACCACTTTTATACTGCAATAATGACAGGCAAACAAAATGGTTGTTTCTTTCTCCTGCTCTCAAAGACATGCTGTTGACAATTACAGTTTCAGAAGCACAAAGAAAAAGCAAAAAAAAAAAAAAAACCAAAAAAAAAAACTCTCCAAAAACTCAAGATGAAAGGTAAAATTAGATTTCTTTTTACACCCCGCCCTCTCCCAGTCTCTTGGTAATCCTTCAGTCACTTTAACGGTGGGAGATTTTCTATGCCCGTAGTCACTGTGATAAAGAGGCATAATAAACAACTGAATAGTTTAAGACTTAACTGTGAGATTATTTTTCAAGTAGCTTCTTCTCCAAGTATAATAACTTAGCTTCCAAAAAAAAAGTAATCACTGCAAATATTTGAAAAGTCGAAACTCTGTGCAAGGGCCTGGGAGATTAACACAATTGAACATAATAGCCCCTTCCAAATCATTTCCCAGGGACTAGAAAGAAAAAAAAACTTTTCAGCCTTAAGACAGCATTCCAAATATATTTTATTTATTCAATGAAGAGAGAGGACTGTGAAGTTCTTCTGTTCCTTTCAGAGAGACCCTTCTGAGCTTTAAGGGAAGCATTGTGTAGAGGCACAAAAATGAGTGGTTCCTCAGCTCCCAGAAAACGTAATCACTGTAAACATCTGAAATGTCAAAAGCTATGTAAAGGGTCTTTATAGAGATACAGACAAAAAAAAAAAAAAAGTCTTAAAACAAGAGTCGTTTTCAATGGATCTCAGCATGTACCTGTGTAAAGTGGGTATGTCTCACATACCTCAGATGGGTTGTATAGAGCATGTCTAGAGGACCAGTGGCTGACTGTCCCTAGGGAGGTCACTGAGACCCTGAGAGTAGGAGAAAGCTTTCCTGTCCATTGTCCATCCTTCCTTTGTTGTATATATGTGCATGTATTAATGTTAACCTAATCTAGTGTAATTACTTAATTTCACTACCCATGGCCTCTTAGGCAATTCAGACACAGCTCACACATTCCAAGGTGGCTGTGATCTACCTCTGTGCTCAGTCCAGGACACCAGCATTCTTCCTGGCCTGGCCTTCAGGCGTGGAGTCAGACAGACGGTTCTCAGTTGCTTTCTGCACTGAGCTCTGAGCCTGGGCCGTTGTGTGGCACTAACTGGGTGAACGAATAGAAGATACTGTTTCCAGCCAACACCACAGGACAGTTAGCCCCAGTTCCAACCCCACTTCGCCTTCTCCCAGCCCCAGAGCAGACCGCAGAGGGAGAGAATTTTGGTCTTCTCTTGACTTCCTTCATCTTCCCACAGTTGCTACCTTATCTATCTTCCCTCAAGAGGCTGCAGATGCCATCAATAAGGCAGTTTACTCTCCTCCTATGGACTCTGGGATCACAAATCCCTTCTGGACCACACTAACAGGTAAGTTTTTTTTTTACTCTCTGAGTTTTGGGCCTTCCTTTTTAAAATGGTGGAAAACATTACAGAAAGTCCTGGGTTATAATAGGATTAGATTCCTATAAACTCGTTATACAATGAAATTACCATGGAGCTAAATGTATTTAAAGTGTCCATACACCTAACTGACCAAGCATTTTAGCCTAGTCTAGCCTACCTCAAGTGCACTCAGATTGCCTTCATTCGTCTCTGTTTAGGTAAAATCAACCAATGTGAAGCTTATTTTAGAATAATAAAATAGTGTCGAGTATCTCCTATAATTTGTTGAATGTCTCAGCTGTTCACCCTATGACTGTGTGTTTGACTAGGAGCTGTGACTCCCACTCATCACAAAGGAAGGCTAGCCTCTGAAACAAATCAGAACTTAATATACCTTCCTGCTGAATCCATGCCACTTCCATGCCATTGTAAAGTTGAAACTTGTAAGTTGAACCAGGGTAAACTAGGGAGACCTTCTGTGTGTTCTCAAAGGAATGAACATAGATTAAACAAGGTCAATAATGGAAATGCCTAGTACCACACCCAACACACAATAAGTGAGACAGAAATGATAGATGAATCACCAGGCCAATCATCTTCATCATCATGGATAGTAATAGAAAAAAAAACTGGTCTCTGTTTCCAGCTTCCCTGGACTGCCCAAACTTCTAACCCTTCATCTATCCTAGGACTTACTTATAAACTGTGTGGTCTAGCAGAAACAGTGGGCTTCACAGCCAGAGGAGTTTTGTACCTTGAGCAAATTGTAAAGCTCTGGCCCATGGTTTTTTTTTTTTTTTTTTTTTTGGACTTAGGGTCTTACCTTATAGCTCAAACTGGCCTCAAACCCATGATCCTCCTGCCTGAGCCTCCCAAGTGCAGAGATTATGGGAGTGTGCCACCACACCCCAGCTCTTAACCTCTTTCAAGATCCGGTTTTTTGTTGTTGTTTTTTTTCACCCATGAGGTAAAGACAGTTGTACCTTCCTCATAGTAATTGGACAAATATAAAGTGGTTGATGCTTAAGTGTTCTGAAAATCTTGTTCACTCCAAAGAGACTCATCGGCTCCTTGGCCTCCATTAAGCCTTTGTTTTCCTGGATACACACTTTAGCTCAGCACAGCTGTTCATGTTGGCTCTGCCCTCTCTTACCATACCATTTCTGAGAACCTCATGCATCTGTCCAAGCTCTATTCATCTGAGAGCTTTTGCGACACATTCTCTGACCTCAGTGACTTATCCCACCAATGAATTCATGCAGTGCTTATCTTCTGTAGGGGAAAATAAGAGTTGAAAACTCAGAGGACCCCAAGAACCTTCCTCTGCAGCCATTGCTAGAACTTATTAGAAACCAAGATGCCAGTCAGTAACAAGAAGAAAGAGTTCCGGTCACATGTTACAGTGAGCAGTTTCCCAGGAGACTCTTTCTGAGTCCCCTGCACTGTCATCTCTGTGGTATCTGGGTATGGTCACTAGCCATCCAGGAAGTCAGCTCCTCCATGCTTATTCAGGAGTAGTTCATAATGGAAACATGTACTTGTTCATTGGCAAACAAAAGCACACTGAGGCTTTGGCTGTGTTGACAGGCTAGAGAGCCATTGAGCATATTCAATGGGCATCTGCATGGACAGCGATATACATTGTCCCACAGTCCTGGTTCCAGCTGCATCTCCACCCACGCAGAGAAAACCACAGTCATTGCTGTATGCAAGCTTTGCATGATTATGAATAGCCCTGCTCTACAAAGGATACCTGTCAAGTTAGTGTGACCCCCTAAGCCCTTCACAATCTGACCCCAAATCCTTTTCTAGGCTCTTCTTTTGGGGTAACAATATCATATCTCTTGCTGTTCCCAAAGCCTACCATAATCTTTCCTGCCTTCTTCATCCCTTTATCTGGGGTGCCTTCCTTTTTGCTCTGGCTGGCCTGGAGTTCAATATGCTGACTAGGCTGGCTTCAAACTCACAGACATCCACCTGCCTCTGCCTCTGCTGAGATTAAAGGCATGTACCACCACACCCAGCAGGTGGTCCCTTTTAAAACTCCTTTGCTGGGTGAATCCTACTTACTCTTTAAAAGCCAAGAGTATGGGCTGCTCTTTCAGAGGACTGGGGTTTGACTTCCAGAACCCACATAACAGCTTATAACTGTCTGACACCCTCTTCTGGCCTCCACGAACACTGTACACACATGGTACACATGATACATTCACACGCAGGCAAAACATTCATATAAAAAAATAAAATTTAAAAAACACAACTGAAATGGTGCCTGGTGAAGAACTCCACCAATTCTGTCTAGACATAGAGCAACATCCCATTCTCTCATGAGTTCACAGTTGTCCAGCTTTTCACAGTATATTTTTTCAAGCATCCATCCTTCTCTACAAGATGGTCAGCATCATGAAATCATCCTATCAGGCATGACTATGAAAAACCAATGCATTTTATTTAGTGAACTGATGAAAGAAAGCAGAAATTAATGAATGAATGAATGGATGGATGGATGGATGGATGGATGGATGGATGCTGATATTTATAATAAAAGTATCATCTTTTCAAGGCTTTCCAATGACTTGGTGTCTGGAATTCACTCTTGGTGAAGAGTCATGGAATAGTAAAGTCATGTTTGCAAAATTTGGGCCAAGAGGAAGTAAATACTCTGTCTGAAGTAACAGCTCCCCTAGAAAAGTTTAAAACCGAAGTATGCTTCATTTTTTCTTTTCACCCCTTTACTTCCAAACAGAGATGATTTTCAAAGTGAAATTTTAAAACCCGATTGGCCTTTTTCTTAAAGTCTTAATTATTTTTAGCTTAATAAATAACTTTAATAAATAAATAAACTTTTAACTTAAATAAATTTTTAACTTAAGCTATAATCCTGTATCCAGGAGCTGTGATTTTTCCCTGAAGTACCACCATCATGATTAGAAGGTTCATAGAACCCTGCTAAGCAGAAGTAATAGAACTGTTTAAATTTTCTGTCTGTAGGTGTTTATCTGCATATATGTCTATAAACCACATGTGTGCAGTGCCTGCAGAAGCCAGGAGGGGGCCCCTGGACCCGAATTACAGATAGTTGTGAGCAGCCATGTGGGTCCTGGAAGTTGAACCTATGTCCCCCAGGAGAGCAACAAGTGTTCTTAACTACTAAGCCATCTCTCCAGTCCCTAGAACAACGTTTAGGGGTATTTGTTTGTTTGTTGCTGTTTTTGTTTCTGTTTTTTTTTGATACAGGGTCTCTATACATAGCCCTGGCTGTCCTGGAGTTTTCACTATGTAGATCAGGCTGGCCTTGAACTCAAAGAGATTCACCTGCCTCTGCCTCCCAAACACTGGGATTAAAGGCATGTGCCACCACACCTGGCACCTAAGACAACTTTTAAATCCAGACTGAGTGAATTGCTATCCTGTGTCCCAGGAATGTTTCATTGAGAAAAGGGGAGTTTCTTGATCTTTGCCATTTTCTACAGGAAATCGCCTCTCTCCAGGTACATCCTTCTCTCTGCATCCTGTAACAGGACACTTTAGGGGTTAAAGAAAGATGTTAAAAACTTGCCCCATTTGTTTCACTCATATTTAATAGCTGCGATTCAGGCAAAGGTGTTTAATCCCCCTCTAATCCCTGGCATGTTTTATCTTGGTTCTGCAAATGAACAGCCGGAAGCACGGAGAAGCTACTAACTCAGGTCATGTCACAGAGCACACAGACGCCAGAGGCAGCTCTGAAGTCAGATGTGGCCCTGGCCCCTCAGCCACCTCTCTAGGTCATGCCTCGCCGCATTCAGTAAGTGTTTCTCCAGCATATGGAATTTCTGGATATCTCCTTAGATTATGGTCCTTTGGGCATTTTATACTCACACAATCCTCTCTTCTGAAAAACACTTGAGTGATTATTTAGAATTATGACTTATTCATCCTATTCAGGTGTCACAGTTTCACTCTGAAATGCAACGCCCCCCCCCCCACCCACACACACACAGTGCCTGGTTTTGAACTCTTGTCTATTTGAGGGGGCTGGAGAACCTTTAGGAGGCAGGCCAGGCTGGTAGATGTAGGTGTCTGAGGGCAGGATTTTGAAGGTTACAGACTGTCTCTGATCTCAATGTTCTTTGATTCCTGATCTGCATCGAAGCAAAGTACCTCTAAGGCAATGAACCTGCCCAAGTCTTCCCCACCATAGTGGACTGAAACCTGAGCAGCGAGTCAAGATAAGCCTTCCCTTCCTCCAGCTGTTTCTGTCAGGCATTCTTGTTCATAACAACACAAAAGCAGCACACACCAAGCACACAACACTTTTCTAAAACTGTGTGTGTGTGTGTGTGTGTGTGTGTGTGTGTGTGTGTGTTTATGTGGGTATAAGCACATGTACATGGGAGTGATCATACATGTATTGTTCGTGTGTATAAATTCCAGGTATCATCTTCAATCATTGACCATTTCAGTTTTTGAGAAAGGCTCTCTCACTAGACTCAGAATTAACCCATTAACTAAAATAGCTGGCCAGTGAGCTCCAGCAATACACCTGCCCTCTTGTTTTCCTCCTTCCTTTCCTATTTAGCAGGGCACTGCCTACCTTTTATGTGAGTGCTAGAGATCTAGACTCAGGCCTTCCCGCTTGTGTGGAGGGCACACTACCAAATGAGCCATCTCTCGAGCCCCTGAAATCTTAAGTAACAAAAAACTGCACTTGGAAAAGATTATTTGTGTCTTCTTGACCCATATCCTCGTATTTCGGTATAAACACCTTTAGTGGATACTCGGTGGCCACCTTTGTCATTGACAACAGAAGTATCCTATGTGTCACTGATCACAGCCAGACAGGTATTTGATGAGAGGGTTTACCTGATTTTCAAACATTTAACTAACATTCCCTCAAAATGAGACAGTACTGGAGGAGAAAACATGATCCTTGCTCTGCAGAAGCTCACAGCCTAAGAAGTCTCCCTTTTGGTGAATTTACAGTCCCTAAGGCAGCACATACCATTAAGTGATCCCACTTTCATAAAGGCAAGAATCACAGAAAAGAAGTCTCTTGGAGAAATCTCAACTTGCTTTATGGAAAAGGCTCTTGTCTTAGTTAGGTTTTTATTGCTGTGAAGAAACGCCATGACCACAGCAACTCTTATAAAGGAAAACATTTAATTGGGGCTCACTCAGAGGTTTAGTTCATTATTGCCATGGCAGGAAGTAAGGCAGCATGCAGGCCTACATGGTGCAGGAGAAGGAGCTGAGGGTTCCTACATCTGGATCTGCAGGCAACCAGAAGTAGTCTGAGACACTGGGCATGACTTGAGCACATATGAGATCTCAAAGCCTGCCTCCCGCAGTGACACACTTCCTCCAACAAGACCACACCTACTCCAACAAGGCCACACCTCCTAACAGTGCCAATACCTTTGGGGGCCATTTTCTTTCAAACCACCACAGCTCTCAGAGGCCAGTTTCTCACCTTGACCTTCTTTCAATAGTGCTTATTGACCAGTACAGAGATGACCAAACCATGGGTAAAGCCAGAGTGGAAGAGAACATAATCTAACTGCAACAAGCAAAGCTTAGGAAATCAGTGAGCTACCTCTGAGCGCGACTGAAGGTGGGTAGATTTGCATTTCTAATGGATATTAAGATAGACAGCATGTGCATGTGATAAAGCAATATGATCAAGCAACGCAAAATGAATTTTCCTACCACCACACCCCCACCTCCCGTCAAGCCTCTTTTCACCTGGGTCTTGAGCTTCTGCAAAGCCGATTTGTGCTTTTATAATAACCCTGACTTCTAAGCACCTTATCGTAGACAGAAGGCTGGCCTAGGGATGCGTCCCAAGAGTGAGCAATAGAGAGTCAACGCTGCCTAACTGTTCCAAGCCTGGTGCTGGGTGCATAGACCAAGCACTGAGAGGCGCGTGAGGGACACAGAGTCAAGCTTTCCATACTTAGGGATCGCCGTGTAACTTTGCTAGGCAGTACCCATCCTTTATGGGTAAGTATACAGTAAGGGGTACGATGAGACGTTCTGGAGTGTTTTTAAATGTTCCCAAGGCAGGCTGGCCAAGCTGCCATTTGGATCTTCCTTGCAGGGATGCTGCAGCAGGTGTTGCCTGTGGGACTCGGGGTGATGCCTGATGGAGATGAGAAAGCCTTTAAACGTTTGCCTTCCTAAAAAAAAAAAAAAAAATTCTCATTGCATCTCTGAGTACCCAGCTGGTGTTTATCCTCCACGGTAGCAAATCAGGTTATTTATCGTCCTATTTCGTGATGTATTTTATAAAGTAATGAATGGTTCATTAAACTAAGTTTGGGCGTCAGTCTCCTGACAGCCGCCTACTCCACTGCACCCTTAGCGGGGGTCCTGGAGGCCGTTGGAGTGGGCTCCAGCCTCGCAGCCTCCTTTCTCCACCCCCCCCCCCCCCCCCCCCCCCGCTTCCCCTTCTGCCCACCGTCCCCCGCACTCCTCCCCCTGGTTATTTAGGAGATTAGAGTTCATTAATTAAATCCTGTGCTTAGATCGAACTGTAACACTATTCCAATCACATTTATCTTGCAGGCGGCAGCGGAGATGGCAACCTCGCTGGAAACGCGCGGGGGAGCCTGAGCTGGCAGCGGGAGACGCTCTGCTCGGCGTGCTCCACCGCCCCGCCGCCTCGCAGACCCTCCATCTTCCTGCTCAGTTCCGGGCCAGGCTACCCCCTCCCCGGGGGGGGGGGGGGGGGGGGGCGGCTCCCGCTTCTCCTGGGGCTCCAGGTCGTTCCCCACCCCCTGCCCTCCGCGACTCAACTGCCTGAGTCGTCCCCCCCCTCCCCCGCCACACACACACTCACACGCGCCCGCGAGCACACACGCACGCACACACACACACTCACACGCCAGCAGGCTGCTGGCCGCTCAATGGACCGATTTCCCCGGTTTCCCTGAACCCAGCTTAGCCCGGGATGAGAAATTGCAAAATGGCCCGAGTCGCCAGTGTGCTAGGGCTGGTCATGCTCAGCGTGGCCCTGCTGATTTTATCGCTTATCAGCTACGTGTCCCTGAAAAAGGAGAACATCTTCACCACTCCCAAGTACGCCAGCCCGGGGGCGCCCCGAATGTACATGTTCCACGCGGGATTCCGGTGAGTGTGGGCCTCTGTTTGAGCGCCCTCGGGTACCTTGGGCCGGTGGTGTGTTTGGGGACAGACAGAAAAGGGTGTTTGGGCTTCTCGGTAACTGCGTGGTCCTTTCACTCCTTTTTCTGCTTCTCCCTTCTTTCTCCACTTTATTTTTTAACCCAAAGCCCCGACAAGCCTTTGTCCTAATCGATGTGATTGGATTTCTCCTATTCTTCCTCTGCGTCCCCTCCTCCATTTCAAAACTGGGGTGTTGGTGGTAGAGCAAGAGGCGGTGTTTGGAAGGCGGGAGGGGGTGTTGAACCCTGAGACGGCCAAGGCAAGAGGTGGGAGCCCTGGCTGTGCGCTAGCGGCGGGCTCCCAAGGCCTGGCCGGGGCGATTTAATGGCGCAGGCGCCAACTGCTCTCACACTCCTCCCCTCCTCCCTTTCTCATCTAATGATGCGCAGGTTTATTCTCTTGAAGCCCCTAGGGCTTTTTTCCTCGACCCTTCCCCCGCCGCCACCCGCCTCCTCCTTTCCTGGATTTCTGCAATTCCTCGGCCCCTGCGGGAAGCAAGCCTTATGCTGAGGGCCGCCCACCTTCGCCCGGTCGAAGTCACCGCGGGGCGCAGCCAGCTCCGGCACAGCTCATCTGGAGCCCCACCCCTACCTGTGCCCGCAAGGAGCTCTCCCCACACCACTTCCAGATGGGCGGGTGGCAACCACAAGCTGTACCCTGTGAGCCAAGCTGGGCCGGGGATGTGGAACCTGAAGAAGCCAGGCCTGGACAGAAGAGCCCGAGCTGCAGGCAGCCTCTTGGGGTCTCCAGCTAAGGGCTGAGAGTGCAATCAGACTTGGGCTCGGGAAGGAAAAGGTTAAGGCTGGAACCCCCACCCCCACCCCCACCCCTTTCTCCGGAGTCTCGAATTTCCTCTGCCCTTTCTCCAAAAATCAATTCTCAGGCCGGGCTCCGGTGCCTGGGTCCGGCCCGAGGAGGCTGCTGTCCGCGGTGCTGACTCAAAGTCCCCGCCGCGCCGCGGACAGCAGCCCTGCACGGGGCTTCGACCCTGGCTGTCTGCGTGACCGCCATCTTTTTTATGGTCTCCCCTACAGCCGGAGGGCTGGACAATGAGGAAGAGTTTCCCCTTTTCTTCCTTTCTTCCGGGTGTGTGTAAAAGCAGAGAAGGTGCCAAAGGAGAGGGGCTGTGCGGTGGGCCTGCCCGAGTGCCAGCTGCCCCCTCCGGTTGTTGCTGGAGCTGTCACTGCTCTGTAGGTTCCCTTGGCTGAGGCCAGTGCCTGTCTGAACTCATGCTCCTCTTTAGGTCACAGTTTGCGCTGAAGTTTCTAGACCCGTCATTTGTGCCCATTACGAATTCTCTCACCCATGAACTCCAAGAGAAACCTTCTAAATGGACATTTAATCGGACTGCGTTTTTACATCAAAGGTAGGGTAGGAAGAGAGGTTGGTGGCGGTGGTTGTTGTTGCTCTTAATTTTGAAACTCAATAAAACACACAGCACAAAAACAAACCCCAAACCATCAAAAAGCAAGCAAGCAAACAAGCAAAGCTACAACTCATCTCACCCACCTGCAAATGTATGAGCTTTGTCCAATCCTAAATGCAAGCAGAGATAGTGAAAGGCCGTTCCTCTAAAATGCTTGCAGTGAGTGCCCTCTAAAAAGGAAGAATCAGGATGGCCAGCATCCTTCCTAGTTTGGCCTTGACTGAACACCATGATGTAAAGTCTGGCTGCACCCAAGTTGTCTGTTTTCTTTTTTTTTTCAAAAGGGAAAAAAATGGTTAATTGCAAGCAGATGATCCCTCACTTTAAAAAAAAAAAAGTAGTTATACAATCTTACTGAAACCTTATCACATCACTAGTGGAGATGCGGGCCCAAATATATGTATGTAAACATGACTTTGTTTGGGTTTTGTCTGATTGTTTCCAGTTAAGCCTTTGAAGCTTTAGTAACTGTAGTAGCCTGTTTTTATTTATGAAGAGGTTTTGTCTTTATTGTTTGGTTTGGTTTTAGGTGGGAGAGAAGAACAAAATTAATGAAATCTCAGTGATTCTGGTCTCAGGACCATAGACTCCCCCCTCCCCTCCTCCCTGGGATTGTTATGCCACTAAATGCGATGTGAGCCATCTAGTGTATTCATTAGAGCTGTGAACACTTACTTTACAAACCAGTAAAGGAGCTGTGTTTTTGCCCTGGCATTTATTGTCACTGTACCTTTTGAAAAATTACAATCTACTAGCAGAATCAAAAGAAACACATGGTTTCAGAAAAAAAAATGTTTTTTTAAAATTGATATAATCTAGGATTATGGTTGCAGTTATTTAAGTATTTGCGCTTAATTATAAACTAGTTTGTGGCCATTAATTCTAAACCATGGAAGTGCTTTTCAGCTTTGGCCTTTGGGATTTTCATCTAAATTTAATTTTGCAGACAATACAGACAGTTTTCAAGGTAGAAAACCTTACACCAGTCACCCAAACACACCTAACACATCTCTGACTTGATTACAGTATTTTCCTACACTGAGCCAAGTCTCCCTATCTACCAATCAAACTAACACTGCCTTCTCAAAACTTCCTGCCTTTCAGTCTCTTTCTTAGGAAACCTTTAATTAATTTTAGCATTATCATTTTAAGTTGTGTTTGTAACCACTGTAAGAACTGTGCTGGGAACTGAAAACTGAAATGATTGTACCAGCCTTCATTGTCCTAGAATTTGATAATCTTTCTTTTCACCCTGCTGTGGTTTAAACAGAAGGCACTGGAGTTTGTTTGCTTTCTTATAACTGGAGAATGTGAAGCAAAGTAGCATGTTGCTTGTCCCTCAACTATTTAAAGTGCCTGAGACTTAAGAGAAGACCATTATACAGAAAGCTCAGTGTGAAATCAGCTGAAGTCAATTCTAACTGTCACTTTTCTCTTGTGTTTTTTCAGGTTTCAATGGCTTATTTTTTTTATTAGCTATATCCTACTAAAGTGTAATTCCAAATAATCAAGCAGAAAAATAGATCCATGCTTCATTGTTCAGCAGGCCTTAATGAGATTATCATCTCATTTCTACCTACTGCTCTTCCCATTTTCATATTTTAATAATAGATACTACTGTACTATGTACTGACCCATATCTATTTAGCTTTATTAGACACCTGTAGTATTTTATATTCCTGAGCACTATATTCCAATAGCAAACAAGTAGTCCCTAGTTACAAGCTCTAAGTGACCAATGTTTGTGCGTTAATGTGAGTTCTTTGAGGCCTGTGTAAATTGTCTCCCTGTATTTTCTAACACAGTTTGGCATCTGCCTCCTCCCTAATCAAATACACTCTTTGAGTAGACCAGAATACCAAGAAATAGTGGCTAAACTGTACACTGAATTTACTAACATCCAAATATTCCGTTCAGAACTTGACTGAAATATATTGCCATGCCTGTACATTATAAAAAAAAAAAACAAAAAAAACAAGTCCTCCCTTTGGAGCCCACAAATATGAATGTATACTCGTACTTGAATTGAATATGCTTAAGGTTCTTGTCTGAATTAAATAGAAGCATAAGATGGAAAATTAGTTCTTTTTGAATGGAATGCATTTAATGAATCTTTTTTTATTTTAGGCAAGAAATTCTTCAGCATGTCGATGTAATAAAAAATTTTTCTTTGACCAAGAATAGTGTTCGGATTGGACAACTGATGCATTATGATTATTCCAGCCATAAATACGTTTTCTCTATTAGCAATAACTTCCGCTCACTGCTCCCAGATGTGTCTCCCATTATGAATAAGCGTTATAATATTTGTGCTGTGGTTGGAAACAGTGGAATCTTGACAGGGAGTCAGTGTGGACAAGAAATAGATAAATCAGATTTTGTTTTTCGATGCAATTTTGCCCCTACGGAGGCTTTCCAAAAAGATGTTGGGAGGAAAACCAACCTCACAACCTTCAACCCCAGCATCCTGGAAAAATATTACAACAATCTTTTAACCATTCAAGACCGTAACAACTTCTTCCTCAGTTTAAAAAAGCTCGATGGGGCTATTCTTTGGATCCCCGCATTTTTCTTCCACACTTCTGCAACCGTAACCAGAACGTTAGTTGACTTTTTTGTTGAACACAGAGGTCAGTTAAAGGTCCAGTTGGCTTGGCCTGGAAATATAATGCAACATGTCAACAGGTGTGTATATTTTATTACATTTAACTCATACCCCACCAGATGGCAAATCAATATTGTAATCTCTTGGACATGGGAGCTATCTAGTTCACTAGACTTTATGGTTGGTTTAGTTCTTGGGGAAAACTCTTATCTTTTTAATGAATGAATGGATCATTCTAGTTAAAAAGTTCAGTTTATTCCTAACTGGTAAGCAAGTGCTAAATGTTTATTCCTAACTTGTAACCAAGTGCTAAATGAAAAGTCTGTTTGTCACTCACTCCTTTTTATTTTTCCTATCCCTCTCTTAGTGCACAGTCACAGAAATCAAAACTCAAGAACTCCCCTTGTACAAATAGGTATATCCTGGTAACACCAGTGGCTAAATTATACAATGCAATTTTTTTAAAGAAAATAACAATTTAGAAAAGAAAAAGAAAAATGATAATTGGCTTTAAAATACCCTTTTTGTTCAGTGTTTAGGTGTTTGTAGATCTGCAGGACTAAGAACCCCCTGGATAAATCATAAATGGCATAATCTGCTTTTGTGATTAAATGTTTGCGTATTTAAGGAGCTCTATGCTGCGCCTTATGGCTTGACAGGGAGACTGGCTGGAGATTCAACGTTTTTATCTAATCCAGTAACTTTCTGTTCTGGCTGTTTATAAAAATCAGAGTTTTAAAATACAGTATTACTATCTGGACTGTGCTTGAAAGATTCAATGTGGTGAGGGAGAGGAGGATCAAGCAGTTGATGTGTTTTTAACAACTTCTCAGATAACTCTAATATGCAGCCAGAAATGAGACAACCATCCAGGACATTTTTAAAGGAAAGATTAATTGTATAACTCCTTTTCTTTGACTCATCTGAGCATTGCCTCAACTCCCATGCCCTCCTATGTAAGGAATCCAGGCATCACACCAGAGCACAGGTCTCATTATAAGTTCAGATGGGTTCTAGAAGACCCAGTAACCAGATGTTCATGTTCTAATAGATATTCGCTTCCTGTTATTTCCTAAAATCTTTCAAATTTAAGATCTGTTTAGCTGGGCTGTGGTGGCGCATGCCTTTAATCCCAGCACTCAGGAGGCAGAGGCAGGTGGATCTCTGTGAGTTCGAGGCCAGCCTGGGCTACAGAGTGAGTTCCAGGACAGGCTCCAAAGCTACACAGAGAAACCCTGTCTCAAAAAACCAAAACAAAACCAAAAAAAAAAAAAAGATCTGTTTAGTTGAACTTCTATTGAAAGAGAACTCATGGTCTAGAAAATTGGTTTGTTTACAAAATGAAGGGTAATTGTATTATTTATAGTCCAAACTGGGACCTTTTCTTTAAGAATATGCATGTGATGAGTAATTACAACAAGGGCAGCATGCATACTCTGGTACCATTCCCAAGAACGTAAGAGATAATAGAACTGGACCCCAAAGGTTAATGACTGAAATATAGCCCAATGTCACTACTGAAAATGGGGAGAGACCTGGGTCATCTACCAATCTATCCCAAATCTTTGACTTCACCATTTTGCTCCATTCTGCCCCATTTTAATTCAATTTTTATAACATTTTTAATCTTATCTAGAAGGGGACAGGCCAGTGCAATGGGGCTAGTGTATCTATCCATGAAACCTAAGCAGTCTAGACAAGTCTAGCTCCCGGCCCTGTATATTAACTTACCTGACTGAGACCTTCAGCACCCACCAGTGAATCTGCATGTACTTATCATTCTCCAGGTACTGGAAAAACAAACACTTGTCACCCAAACGACTGAGCACAGGCATCCTTATGTACACTCTTGCATCTGCAGTCTGTGAAGAGATCCACTTGTATGGATTCTGGCCTTTTGGATTTGACCCCAACACAAGGGAAGATCTTCCATACCATTACTATGACAAAAAAGGAACCAAATTTACCACCAAGTGGCAGGAGTCTCACCAGCTGCCTGCTGAGTTTCAGCTGCTGTATCGGATGCATGGTGAAGGGCTCACCAAGCTCACTCTGTCACACTGTGCCTAAGAACTCCAAATGGAAAGTGCCAAATGGCTGTTTTAAAAGTGCCCCCAAACCAAATTGAATAGTCTCCAGAATAGAACCCCAAAGACAATCTGGCAAAGCTTGTCTGCCACTTACACGGAAGGATGTCTTCTCTTCCTCCTCTGCACTGCTCTTTAAATGGTCTTAGCAGACTTAGGACCGGTGCACTGAAGCCACGTGAGTTAGACTTGGTTGGTAAAGGTGATATTGCATTTGGAAGTACGCTGCACAGAGAATGGCTTGACATAGTTGAACGTTTGTATTTTAATAATAAACTGACTCCCGTGTGGATGAGCTGTCGTCTCCTCCATGGCTGTCCTCTCTTGAGCCCTACTCCGATACAGTCCTCATAATCAGAGAGCTCTAGCCAGCTTCAGCGGGATCTCTTTTGCCAGGGGGATCAGAGTCTTCAAAAACAAAAAAATAAAAATCTGGTTTGCAGGTTGCATATCTTCTCTCTCTCTCTCTCTCTCTCTCTCTCTCTCTCTCTCTCTCTCTCTCCCTCCCTCCCTCCCTCCCTCCTTCCCTCCCACACACCCCCACACACTGATCCTGTTGCCCTAGTACCATTGAATTTAATAATTTGTTAGGAACAATTCTGGATTAACTTTGCTTGTATGTGTTTGCATCTGTGCTTGATGTGTTCAAGACTATGGGTAACTTTGGTGTTTCATGACAAACTGAAAAAAATATGACTTCCTTCATGATGAATTCTATAGGAAATGTCTCTTACCAAGTCCTCACTTGTCCATACTGTTATTCTACAGTAGGGTGGTCTATCGGGTAGAGTGGCATATGGTACAGTGCCTCTTTTTCTGTCACAAAGAAAGTCCATGCTGTGGCTGGCATGAGTACAATTGTGGGAGATCCTACAAGGACCTTCTAGCCTGGACCTTCAACTATCTCATTTCAAGCACTTGGCTGGGCACTCTCAGAACATAGAGGTACTTAGTTAACTTAAAAGCCTGGGGAATATGAAGAAAAGAGACGTATGTTTGCAAGCTATATACTCTATAAAGTGTTGTGACCATTTTAGAAGCACAGCGTTGTGATGGAAGACAAGCTAGAGCTTTGGCCAGGCTGACCCCTGTGTGACTAATGTTAGCATTAGTCAGGTCAGATCCTTTCTGTGACATCCCCACAAACAACCATCTAGACCTGCTTGATTTCTTTGAGACTGTGGTAGATATTATTCTCTGTCTCCACTGAAATCAAGTCTGTGTGCCTATACATCGAGCATTTCACAAAAAAAAAAGTCATTATGCAGTGGCGATACTTGGTCCTAAATAACCTTTGGAATCTGAGATCAGCTGGCCATTGCTCTCCTTGCTTCAGCTGCATCAGGAGAAATCGCATCTCTCCCATCCCAGGCTTTTACACTGAGCAGCGCTTTGTTCTTCCAATTCAACCCAAAGTCTGGCCAAGTTGATGTTAAATTTTAATAAGAGTTTCTTTCCTCTTTCCAAGTGCCTGTGGAGCACATTTGTTTTATGTTCCAGTGGGGCAACTCATTCTTTTCCAGAAATCTCATCTAGATTGCTTACGGTGTTGTAAATCCTTTTGAAAATCGTTAGTTCAGTTGTCAATGCACTGCCCCTCTTTGGGAAGAAACAAGCATGCCTAAAAAGAAGTGCAATAAGGAGACACACGGTTCTTATGCTTGTGTACCACCTGGTTCTGAAGCTGCACTGTTCTATGGGAGAAGCTAAATCTGACCCAGACACAATCTAATGCAAGAAAACCATTCAGATCCCAACACAATACCAACCGTGGCACATCTTATACCCTGTGAATGTCAATCATTCAAACAGATGAGAGGAAATAGAGGTAAATATTTCAAAATAAGAAGCACTAACTATACACAGAATAATAAGGAAATTAAAATTATATGCTACTTAAAAAAAACTTTAAAATTCAATGATAATTTCATGGGCGTGAAAACCATACCATGACTGTATGCTGTCACTTTAAACCACACCATGGCTGTCCCCTCTCACTTTAAACCACACCATGGCTGTCCCCTCTCATTTTAAAGGGCATGGGACACCATGCAGCTACTGTCCTGCCATGATGGGTGTGGGTTATGGAGAGACTGATACCTGACAGAATTTCATCTGTTATCATCAGGATTGAAAGGCTTGGCTATTCCTGAGCACTTAGTTCGTTTGACTGCAGTTCAGGGATATTAATGCCAAGATTATCCAGGCTGGCTTCTGACTCCGGAGCTTTAATCTCAATGTGCACATTAGGTCTTACTAAATAGAAATTGGGACTCTGCATCAGACAAGATGAAGTACCAAAAGACCAGAAAATCCCCAAAGCTAGTTTATTGTTCCAAAATAGTCTATTTCAATTTGATCTCATCAGAATGTTGTGAGGTTTGTTTGTTTTTAATTTGGGGAGACTTTTTAAATCTTACTACAGCCTTGCTCCCTAACTTTAGACTAAGAAACCCTTCCTGTCCTCTACTGTCCCTTCGACTATAAATATAGGAGTTCAAAATCATAGGAAAACAGACTTCTCTTCAGAACCAGAAGGGCTTGGAGACTAACTAGTTCACCCATGCCTCTAGGAAGGATTTTGTGAGCTGATCCCCACATTCTGTTTATAATATAACAACAACAAATAATAATAAATTATCTGGAAAAGATTCCAAGCCCTCCTATACTATTCAACCACAAATTTACACTTTTAAAAATTCCTTTACACCCAGGCGGTGGTGGCACACACCTTTAATCCCAGCACTCAGGAGACGGAGTCAGGCAGATCTCTGTGAGTTTGAGGCCAGTCTGGTCTACAGAGCGAGATCTAGGACAGGCACCAAAACTACACAGAGAAACCCTGTCTCAAAAAAAAAAAATCTTTTACAATGTAAACCTCTCCTATTGTAAAAAACCTTGGGTACAAAATGTTGGCAGAATATTTATGGCAGTTTTCCCTGTATAGTAAAAGCCTTTCTGGCTATTGTTACCATCAGCCATACCCTTGACCTGCTAATCCAATGGTTTGGAAATGGAACCATCAGCTGATCCTACAAAATCTCTCTGTTTTCCAAGACGATTTCAAACTGTAAGCCTATGTAACCACTGTCATGATGGCACAGCTTCCTTGTCAGAAAGGCAGCCAGAATTTGTCGTCTCTCCCACAGTCCCTAGGCTTGTAGACTCAAGTGCAGTGGACAGAGCAGAGGGACCCTTGGGCCTCCTGTCTGTGCAGGTACACAGTCACACCCCTGCCCCTCTATGTTGGCCTCACTTTGTTGGGTCTGGTTAGTTAGTTATATTCTTTTGATAGAAACATTCTCACTTTCTGGCTACTTAGAACAGAGTACACCGTTGGCTATGTGAGTAAATTTCACCATAAAGCCCCCAAGGATGCCTGAGAACGACTAATTAATCTTCAGAGGAGAAAAGGAAATCCACAAACCCTTGGCAG
>CABHPQ010174450.1:23739-34616 GCA_902168405.1 Peromyscus aztecus
TCCTAACAAGCTGCAATTGAAGCACTTCATCAGCTTTCAGAGAAAGGGAAAGAACTTTGCTTTTATGTCAACTCATAATTCTCCACTCCAGATAAAAAATATTTAAAGAAACAGATTGCTCACTTTGCATATTTTATTGTGATGAAAAATATTTGTGAAACATTAGAAGATGGAGGTAAACACAAGAATATCTTCAAACCACTCAAACTTCCCCTGTTATTCTGAATGTGTGTCTATCATACACCATATATTCCCCTGTCTTTTCTGCCTTTTTACATTTATAAAATGACACCAAGAGCATCGTTCTGTGTTATTAAATATTAAAGGATAAGCTTGCAGAATGAGCATTAAAGGACTACAACTTATTTAACCAATTCTCTATTATTACTTCAAATTTAGGTAATTTGTAATTTCTCACGGTTGTAGACAGTGCTCTGAGAAATGTTGGATGTTTCCTTGGGGGAAAAATGCATTGAAATAAATTTCCAAGAACTTGAAACAAATTTTGGTGAGAAGGATTTTTTTTTTCAGGGTCTGGGGAGACATCTTAGTCGGTAAAGTGCTTGACATATAGTCACAAGGACCTGAGTTCAGTTCCCAGAACCCACCCTGAAAAGAAAAGCTTGGCATGGGGCCAGCAAGATGGCTCAGTAAATCACTGCACCAGCCTGTGGACCTGAGTTGGATCCCTGGGACCTAAATGGTGGAAGGAGAGAGAACCAACTCCAGAAATTTGTCCTGTGATCTCCATGTATGCGTCATACACACACACACACACACACACACACACACACACACACACACATACACACACACACACTTAAATAAATAAATATTTTTTTTTGAAAAATCTGGGTATGGTAGCAGGCACCTGTAACCCCAGCAGTAAGGAGGTGGCAACAAGAACACCTGGCTCTCTCTGGTCAACCAGTCTAGCTAAATCAGCAAGCCCCAGGGCAATGAGAGATCCTGTCTCAAAAAACTAAACAGACAGTACCTGAGGATGATACCTAAGATTGACATCCGGCCTCCACATGCACGCATATGCTAAGCACACAAACATGCATGCCCACTTAGATCCTCATACACATGAACACAGGAGTGAACACAACACACACACACACACACACACACACACACACACACACAAAACTTTTCAGGGCTAGGCAGAAATGTTCAAATAGAAATTCAATGACCAGATTTCTAAATGTTCTCCTAGAGTACTTACAAAAGGTTAGGAGAAAATCATACATTGTCATAACTTCCTTAATGGTGCAATGATGAACTTTATATGCAAAACTTAGGTAAGTAGATAAGCTATTGTAGGTTTCTTATATTCAGTTTCTATGTCTTTCTTTTAGGAGCTGGGAGACCTTCACACTCAAGGAAAAACTCATCTGCTTGTATTCTCATTACTAATCAAATAAGAGGCACCTAGATCATGTGGGAAAGACAGTCCTTCAATACAATGATAGATAGTTCTTTTCTTTATTCTAAGAGTATGTTTATTGCTCACTCGATCTACCAACCTAATAATGTTTCCAATTTACATTAAGTCCAAGAAGTCAAAATGAGGAGGTTGAACCAAACAATCTACCTTGAGGCTATATTAAAGGTACAGATCAGTTGTTTGTACTGAGTTTCTTTTAACCAATATCACCAGTTCTATAGGAGAGATATGCTTTAACCAAATTCAAAACGTGGCATAGATCTTTCAAGGTAGATATTATTAAGAGCAGCTAAAGTAGTATCACAAAATCCCAACCCCAACTGTTCCTTTTTGTTTATTAGATTTCAAGACAGGGTTTCTCTGTGTAACAATCCTAGCTGTCCCGAGACTCGCTTTGTAGACCAGGCTGGTCTTAAACTCACAGAGATCTGACCATCTCTGCCTCCCAAGTTCTGGAATTAAAGGCGTGTGCCACCATACCCAGGGAATTGTTCCTTTAACGAGTAAATTTGCATAAAAAATCAAGTAACTTACTCATCTCTGTGTGCCTTGTAGTTTCTGTCAAAACAATTCAACTCTGCTATTTTGGCACAAAAGCAGCCACAGATGACATAAACAAATGACAGTGGCTATGTCCCAATAAAACTTTATTTGGGGCATCAGACAGCAACTAGATTCAGGCTATTGGGTCCCGCTGGGGGCACAGGGATATATCATAAGAACTCAGCTGGTTATGGCGAAGTCACTACCTGGAGGGATCAGGAAATTCCTCCAGAGGAAGCCAAATCCCAAGGAGTTTTTGGTGTTATTTGGCTTGTTATATATCAGCTGTCTTCTGTTATGAAAACCATGTGTGCCTTCAAAGTTTTCCCAATTGACTTTTCCCTAAGAAGGGCTAACAGTGTGGACTGATCACTCTCTGGACATACACATTCCAGGTATTTGGAGAACAGCCTCAGGGAAGACTTCCTCTGGAATCAGATATCTCCCTTGGCCACTTTCAAGGACTAGCAGTAATAACAGTCCACATGCAAGGCTCCTGATTTAAGATAAATTCCACAAGGAGACACCGCCTAGGTCAGGTGGACGTTAAGCAATAGCTTAACGGACCCTCCTTTCTTACAGCCTTACTAACTTTATAGACCGCTAACTCCTTACCTAACCACTTCTAGGAATATTTAGATAACCTTCTGCGCTGACAGCTATGCTCAGCCAGAACCCTAGTTCAAGCCTCCCTGTAATTATCACCATTGGCAGCATCTGGCCAGGTCCATCCCCAGTTGGAGAAAAGTACCTTATCAGAGATACCTCTGTACTCTCTAAGAACAGACTTAAGCGTCCAGGCTACCTGTTTGAGAAGGCCTGGCGGATGTGCCAATTAAGCTTTACTTCCTCCTTTCCCAAATCTTACCTCTAGTTCCAGATCCCCCTTTAACTATCACCAGAGGCATCTAGCTGTACACAGGTTGCCTGGCGACTGAGCACAGTTTCCCCCACCCTGCAGAAAAATGGCAGATAGCTTGGACAGATATGAGCCACAGGAAAAAAAGAAGACAGTTTTATTTTCTCCCATTAACCTAGCAACTTATAGATTCTTAACATTTTCTACCAATCACGTTTAAGATTATAGTGGAACACATAAGAGCCCTCTTCTTAGATATTACCCAAATTTAGCCTTTAGTTAATTCATTTCCCCATTGGTCACTTCCCTTTGGGGTTGCAAATGATAATTAACAGTTACTGCCCCTCTATGTGATTCTTATCACCCCTCCGTTTGACCCTGGAAGCCTGGCTTTGCACTGCCAAGGGATTACTGCTTGTAAGTGTATATATACCAGGACTTCCAGGGCATGGAGGGCAGAGAAGAGAAAAGAGAATGGAAGAACTAGATGGGTAAGAACTTGAGAGGAACAAACTGAGATGGGGAAGAACTAGATTGAAGGGCTAGAATAGAGTACTAGAGGAACGAGATGGGAGATGAGGAAGAGCCAGATGAGAGAAAAGGAGATGGGAGAGGAGCTGATAAGGGAAAGAACTAGATGTATGAGAACCTAGAAGGGTCAGAATTAGATGAAGGAATTAAGATAGAACCTAAAGGGGACAGTAGATAAATACAGAGAGAAATCAGGCAAGAAAGGAGCTAGGCATAAGAGCAGAATACAAGCTGTGTAGAGAGAGCTATCACAGAATAATAAAGTGTATGAAATAAGGAGTTTCGTGTATATAGATTCATTTCTTTTCATCAAAGATTAATTATCAGCTGGTTGTAGATTCTTCCCGGACCCTGGGCGGGGACTATCGAGAAGCTGGACTCCCATAGCCCCCATAGGGTCCTAACTTGACAACTTCTGCTTCAAGTAATAAGCCCCTTAATATATGTTAAATATTTTCTTGGAGTGTCATCATATTGGTTTCTGAGGGCAACCATTATTAATTTCTATACTCTCGGTGGCTTGAAGCAACACACAGTTCTGGAGGGTAAGTATGTATAGTCAAAGTATCAGCAAGACTGATTCCTTTGAAAGCTCTGACATAAAATTGTTATGTGCATTTCTTCTTGCTTCTGGTAGCTGCCAGAACCCTTGGTATTCGTTGATTTGTAAATGCAAATTTCTGCCTCCATCCTCTATTCTAAGGACTCATCACTGAACTTAGACCCCAGCTGAGTCCAGGATGATCTCATCTCAAGCCGCTCACTCTAGGTACTTTTTTGCCTTGACTCTTATTATAAATAGGGTCACATTATGAGTTTTTGGGTAGACATATTTTGAGGAGCCACGATTCGGTTGCCTACATCCATTTATAATACACACATACAAAGTAATTCACGAACTCATGGAGAGCCGCAGAATACAACCAAATGATGCATACAGGCTCTGATACACTCTGTAAATGGTTACCCCCTTCAAAGATATCACATCATCCCACAGAAGCTCAGCAGTATTATTGGGTGACGGAAGTTATATCTTCAAATTAATTAGATTTTACAGAGCTCTCCACTGTCTGTTGACAGTAAATGGGTGTTCTTGTAACAGACTCTGAAACAAATTACACAACACCAAACCAAAATCAACAAATTCTAAAGACATTCCTAGCGGACAAGATCTCATTTCCCACACCAAAGAGGTGTTCAGCGCCAGTAATATTGATCTTGTGTGAGTGAGTTTTCTGGCTGGGGTTCATGCACAATGTTTAACAGAAAAACACGTGGATAAAGAAAATATGAAAGTTGGCCAACCTATGACATGAAGTGATAAGTTTAAAAGAAATGTCTAAAATGTTTCAGTGGACACATTTGTTCAACACCTTGAAGATCAATTTAAGACCCCATTCTCATCTTCACAGCAGATAACACAGATATATAGATATAGATCTAAGTAACTTTAGTCACAAACACTAATATGTCTGATTTAGCTTCCTGAAACCTTGTGACCTGATCAGCAAACAGAGTCTATTGGGAAGAAAAGTGGAAATTCAGTTGGATATATTTTTCTTTAAAAAAAAAAAACAAAACAAAAAAAAAACCCCACAGGCTATACTGAAGTCAACAATGTGTAGCCAGTAACAGTGACTTAAAGGGGGGGAAAGACTAGAGTTCTATAGAAAACGGAGCACAAAACTCACCGCCTTTCTTTGGAAGCACCAAGTCCTTTAAAACAGAATGTCTGTAAGAAAATCTTCTCCATGCAAGTATGTCCAGACTAGGAGGGCTGTGTGTAATGTGAGGCTCCACATGAGAAAACGGCCTACTTTTCATGCAAGTAGGAAGAGGTATCCAGATGAGACACATCACATCACATACCTGCCCACCCTGGGTGCCCAGAGTGCTACGCTGCTTTTCCCTTCTCTTTCTTTGATCCAGCTCTGAGACAGGAGATTTTTCCATGTGACAGACCCAGCAAACAAAGAAAGGGATGGTGGAAGAGGTGAGTTCATAGAACCTTTGATGTAGAAGAAAGGAGGTCTGATTAATCCAGATACTTCATAGAGACTTCCAAACCACCAACAGGGACAAGAGGGCTTTATCATTCACCCCCATCTTTATCCATCTCTGGTGGGTACTCTCTCCATCTTACAGGTAGAGTTCGCTCTCTGATAACCCTTCTGGATGATCTGCAGTATTCTGAATACTTGTGTTCCTTCAAATTCCTATGTTGGAAACTAATCTCCAATGAGATTAGAAGATGGGACCACTGGGAAGTCACTAGATCATCAGGTCAAAGCCATGACAGGGATTATTGAAGGTGCTCCCTGAGAACTGTCCCTTTCCACCACATGAGGACATAACTGAAGTGTACCATGTGTGAGCCAACAGGTGGGTTCTCTCTAGACACTGAATCTGCCAACACTGATCTTAGACTTTTCAGTCACCAAAATTTCTGTTATTCATAAGCTACCAAGTCTATGGTATTTTGTTATGCAGTTCAAACCCACTGCCATTTTCCTGAGGCTGTCAGGACACAGTCCAGCAGTATGTTTCAGAGAAAGTCCCCTTGTTTTCATCTTCTATTTATTTGGACCTTTCATGTGTATTCAGCCCAGAGTCCTTCCCCTGGTCACCTCTCAGGGTTGTGTCAACTTCTGTGCCCATGTGTAAGGTTAAGTAATTCCAACTCCTGACTCCACATTAGTTTTGTAACCAGACTCCTTCTTCAACATGCATAAGTTCTGGTTTAGTGTACCCCTCCAAACCAAAACAAAGCCCCTGGAATGACTCACCCAGCCCATCAAAAGAAGATATTCAGCTATCAGACTGTCTGCTTGAGAACTAGGAATCTGACATCTGTAGATGTAATTCTAAACGGTCTTAGTAAATAAGAAACGCAGAGCCAAATGCAGAGTTAAAAGCCCAAGAGATCAAAGCCTTTAGCTTACCACTCGCTGCCGTCCTTCCCCTCAGAGAGAGACCTTCTTCCTGTGTCCTGTCTTTTTATTGGCCTTCTGTTCTGCCTTCTCATTGTTTCTAAACTCAACCACATGACTTCCTCATCACTGCCTGTCTATACAGACCTCCAGGTCTCTACGGTTGGTACTGGGATTAAAGGCGTGTGTCACCGTGCTGACTGTGTCCTTAAACACACAGAGACTCTGTCTGCCATGTGATCGGATTAAGAGCATGTGCTACCACTGTCAGACTTCTGCTAAATGGCTTGCTCTTAGCTCTGATCCCCAGGCAATTTTATTTATTAACATACAAATAAAATCACATTTCAGCACAAATGAAATATCACCATAGACATCCTCGGAGGGGAAGGCCCAAGCGTTAAATGAGAAGTCATAGTTGGATGGGGAAAAAAGAGAAATAAACCAAGTCCCTATGTCAAGGGGCAAACTTCCTATGAAGACGACCAAGAACATATCAGTAGATTCTTGACTGTGTCACAGAAAAATGACATCTTCAGTAACGGTAGTCATGACTTTTCATTCTCAAGCATGCCTAAGTGAGCCATGTCTACTTGTGTTGTTAAGTCACTGACACTTAGTGTTCATTTATGATCAAAGCATGGCCTGGGTTATCTAAATTAGTAAAATTCCTTAGACTTCAAATTCCCAGAAACAAATACAACCACAAGACACCATCCATTCAGAAAGTGCTCCAATTTAAATCTTGATGTCTAGTGATAGACTCTTCCTGCCCCAAGCATATTACATTCTCCATGTATGTTCCCTCACCCTGATGAGGAATTGTTTGTCTTGACCTAAAAGTTCTTACACTGAGTGTATTCTGTATATTTTCTGTTTCATTGACTTTTAGTTCCTCTTGCTTTGTGTCTCTGTTCTGTATTTTGCAACCCAGTGGATATAGGTTCCTTAAGGATAAAAACCACATCCCATATTCTCTATGTCCTTTGCTCTGGCTCACCAAGAGCAGGCAGTGTTCGTTAATTGCGTAGTTGCTGAGACTTAACCTGCGTCTCTTCTTAGAGTCACATCAGTAGATAGTGGAAACATCACTTGTTTTAGCAGAAGGTTCCGTACACATCCAGAGCTGGGAAGACAGAGGGTGTGGCTCAGAACATGGTCTTTGCATGGCAGGCATAGTTAAGAGAATTTACTTTTCATCGGTTGGCTTTCCCTAAGCCAAGCGAGAACATTCTATCCTGGTTATCATTCATAAAGTAAAGCCCTCTGAAGAACTTTTGTGGGTAATGGTCATCTCGTGGTGTAGCTACCTTGTAGAGATAGTAGCTCCTTTTATTAAGTAATCTTTTTATCCCAAAGGTCAGATACTAACATGTTAATTAATAATGGCTGTCTCTTTATGTTAGAATTTCATATTACACCATTCTGTAATTTTCACCAATGAAATTTATTTTTACCATCTAGAAAAAATATTTATTATTATTATTATTATTATTATTATTATTATTATTATTATTTTCCCTACAGCTTTCCCCAGGAAGGCTGATGGCTACATTTAGAGTGTAATTAAAAGCATAATAAAATTTCGCCAAGCCCTCACATAGGTCTCAGTCCCATCTGCAAGTGACTAACCTGACTGGTATCCAGAGTGAGGAACCTTCACCCTTTAGTGAGAATATTAAGCAACCAGAGCTAAGAAAAAAAAAAAAGGTCAGTAGGCTGATGCTATTTTGTAGCTACACGAAGGACTATCAGTCTCCACAGAGAATGATCTATGAGGGTTGGATGGTTTTGCTTACTCAATGGATCATCATCATTAACACTCTATAGGGTCCCATTCTAGGAGCCTGAAAAGCAGGAATCAACAATTCCCTAGGTCACAAATAATTGGCACTTTGATAGCTAGTTCTGGTCAGGGAGGGGAGAAGAAAATGGACACTCATACTTCCTTTCCTCCATTAAAAACAGCTAGGCCTGGTGGAGCATGTCTTTAATCTCAGCACTGGGGAAGTAGAAATAGGTGGATCTCTGTGAATTCAAGGCCAGCCTGGTCTATATAGCAAGCTCTAGGACAGTCATAACTACATAATAGAGAGACCCTGTCTCAAAAAAAGAAGATGAAGAAGAAGAGGAAGAGAAAAGAGAAACTGGATGGGAAGAGAGCATTCTCTAGGTGAACAGACACCAAGAGCATGTGCTTCCTATAAGTGTTACAGCTCTAAGGGGAAGGTATCCTGTCAGTCGGGAGACAAGGAATGCCACAAACTCATATCACACAACAAACCTCACACCAGAGATTTATTGGGAGGGAATAACCCAGGAGGGTGGATGTCTCTGCTTGGGTGAGAAGCAGCAGAGAACTGAGTAGAAGATGGGTTTTTATATAGAATTTCGGGGGTCAGGGGAGGGCTTTCCAGGGTGGATATTTCCAGGGTGAGGATTGATAGAATTTCAAGTCCTGAGTTTGGGCTTTTTACTCTGTACAGAGGAGACTGTGTCCAGCCATTAGGGCAGATAGAGTGTTCTGTGGGTGGAATCTGGTGGTTGGAGGTCTTTAGGAGAGGGGCCTGGCCACTTGTGTGCCTCCAGAGGCTTACACTTCCCAGATGGAAAGCCAGGGGCTGGAAGCATGAAAAGTAATTTCAGGGAGCCAGAGAGATGGCTCATTGGCTGATCTTCCAGAGGACCCAGGTTCCATTCCCAACACCCACATGGCAGTTCACAACCACCTGTTACTCCAGTACCAACAGATCTGGTGCCCTCTTCTGGTCTCCTCAGGCACCAGGCACATATATGGCACAGACATACATGAGGCAAAACACCCATACATTTAAATGTTTTAAAAGAAAAGAACTTCAGAAGCACATAGGAACAGACTTGCTTCTCCTACATTACACAATGTGTCAATGGCAGAGGAAAGGCTGAAATCCAGGTTCCCTGTCTCTGGATCCTAGCCCACATTGGCTGAAAACAGACAGAGCATCATAAACAAAGATAGCCTTCCTCCTATGTTCCTGATGGCACCACCTCCTCCACGTCCTGTTGCTGTGACCCACCAGGCATTCCTGAGGCCTCCCCTGTGTTGTACTCAAGAGTCCAGACATTTCTGACTCCCTGGCTCATGATAAAAAAAGGCAGCAGCTCGGAGTTGAAATAACCCCCATTGTGCCATAATTTGTAATTAACTTATTGATATCACCGCAGCAGCAGCAGCAGCAGCAGCAGCAGCAGCAGCAGCAGCAACAGCAGCGGATTTCACTAAAAATTAGAACAAAGAGAAAAAAATAAAGCAAAGCAGATTTAAAAGAATACATAAATTAGCACATGTGGTCATTGAGACTAATTCTGGTCATTCTCTGTAAAAGAAAAGGCAATAGTGAGGAATATACTATCTTTGAGAAAGGCAATTACATCACACCACAGTGCTCTTAGAACAGGAACTTAATCTGGGCACACTGTCGGTCTGATGTCAGCTTGGAAATTCCTGTGCCCCTGGCCAACTGTAACAGTTGATCACCTCAGATAGAATTCAAATGATCCTTGAATCTGTATTGGAAATGGGGTACATCTTTATTTTCACTTGCCCCCAGCTAAATTGACAAAATTCCTTTGAGTATGAAAGTGGGTCACAAACAAACCACATGATATTAACAATATCTGCGACTTCATCATTGAAGATGTCCTAGATGTTTCTAAGTCACATTCAATTGCCTCTGGCACCTTTTAGCGCTCTGCATGCATCATGACTTGGAAATGGGTTCAAAGCCACCACTAGATCTTATTTAATACATTGAAAAAGCACATATTACTATATCAAAACCTAGTTATATACCATGTAATTACATTTAAAGAATTCCTGAGACACAGTCTGCAGGCTTTACCAGAGTACTAAAGAGATCCAACAGCGCGCGCGCACACACACACACACACACACACACAGCTGAGGTAGGAGGCAGAATTTTATCGCTAACTTCCTAGCGATAAAATTATGTACCAAGGATTATGCTATAGCATTTATAAACACATTGCTCACTTTACCCTCCCTAAATATCCTAGAAAGTGGTAGGTAAGCGTATGAATTTTATCAATGTAACCCTGGGATGTTAGCCAAATAAATCTAGCCTTTTCAGGGTGGCTGTAGTACCAGAATCATCTCTCCTGGTTCTTAACATAGGATAGATTCCCCCGAGTACATGCTGAAGGACATAGAAATTTTATTTGGAAATACAAAAGGTGGAGGTCTGGGACTAGGGAGATGGCTCAGTAGACAAAGTGCCTGCTGTTCAAGCATGAGGCCAGAGTTCAATTCCCCAGAACCTACATAAATGCTGGATGAGTATTGTGGCTACCTGGAATTCCACTGCTCCAAAGGCAGAGACAGGGGAATCCCTGGAGCAAGCTGGCTAGCTAGACTAACAATCTCATTATCCAGCTCTAGGTTCCATTGGGAGACCCTTCCTCAATGAATAAGGTAGAGAACAATTAAGAAAGGCTACCAATGTCAACTCAAGAACTGTACACAAATGTAAACACCTCTCTCTCTCTCTCTCTCTCTCTCTCTCTC
>CABHPQ010174450.1:39960-52427 GCA_902168405.1 Peromyscus aztecus
TGTGCTGAGCATGCTACTCCATCATGCAATTCCTTCCTCTCCCAATAGTCCCTTCTGCTCTTCAGAAAGTTTCACATCTCCTTCTGTGTCATCAGTAGAGGACATACATGTCTATAGAGGATTATATGTATCTATAATATCTAGGACCTACAAATGAAAGAAAAAATGTGATGTTTGTCTTCCTGAGACTGAGTTTATTAAAAATTAAGCCCAAGAAATGTTCAAGTTGTTGAGGATACAGAAATGATGAAGGCCTGATTCTGCCTTCAACGTGCTATTTAACCCATCAGTTAAGTTGAGAGGCAATGGGCATCTCCTCTTCGCTTATTGTGAAATCATATCATTTAATGACAGTGTGGTTATAGTTGTGAAATAACCAGTTTAAAATCTAAAAGTTCAGCAAAAGTCTTCAATACAGCCTTTGCCCTTTGGATCTCTGCTGAGCTGAAGCAGGATTGCTGGAATTAGAAGCTGTGTCTGAGGATGCTCGCTCTAGCAGGTTTGCTGAACAAGATGGATCCCCCATCCCCTGCACCTCCATCCCACAAAGCAGCCACAGCTGGAGGCCGTATCATACAGAGGACAGAGCATCCTCTCCCTGAACAAATCTGACAAGCTCATCGCATTAGGCTGTGACATACAAAATATGGCATAATTGTAGGCTCTAATCATCACGATGATAGCTGCCTTGATAAGAGAGGTCAAATCCCATTTTTATATCCCGAATTTCTAAAATATTGTTTCGTCAAAAAAATCAATTTCTCATTTTTCTAGTGTTAACTTGAAAAGGGTATAATTGATCAAGCCTAAATCCCTTACATCACCCAGGACTGTGTGAAAGGCTCACACACCCAGCAAGCCACTTGAGTTGGGGGCAGGCGAATAGCAGTTGTCTTCAGCATCTAACACCCATGGGCCCAAAGGGCTGCAAAGCAAGAACACATTTTACATCCTTTGGTTAAGACTGTGGGGAAAATATCGGCTCATGTAATATGCTCAGCTGGCTCATTGGGGTTTTGTGGTCCAATTTGCGGATAAGATATTTATAAAATCCGGTGATTACAATGCCATCTCATTAACATTTGTTAAGTGAAAACCACAGAAGGCAGCATTTGAGCTCTAGCCTGAGAGGAGAGAGGATGAATAAGGAGGCTGACTTCCCTGCCTCAGCACAGCCGGAAGACACCCTGGTGAACAGATACCTTCTTGTTTCCTTCCTTATAGTTCGATTTTCTCCTTACAGAAGGAAAAGTCTGCAGGGAGAAGAAGGAACACAGCTTTCACTTTCTTTTGTTTGCTACCTAAACACAACAAAATTAAGTCAAGACCAAATCCATTTCCCCATAAATTTGCATTCTCCCCTGCTTAATACTATTTTACAAGAAGACACCTCCTCCAGGATGTCTGCCTGGATTAGTCATCACACCAGGTCCTTGCAAGCTCGAGGAAGTTCTAGACTTGACCGGATTCATGGTAATAACAGTGCAATTGCTCTCACTGACTTCCACTTTCCTGTCCCTGTTCCTGTGAGCTCCCGTGTGAAAAGGGCTAGACTCCAGTTTCAGCTCTGGCACATGTTGGTCCCAGAATCTCTGATCACGTCTACCGTGCAAGGGTGTCACAGTGGTGGGCATGGGGAGGGTTACACAAATTCCACAGTGAGCTCTCAGTCAATAGTGGTCCAATGGGTGTTACTATATTGATAGCTGACTTCCTCCTCTAGCCAGTCTCAACTTCACAGGTGGCTTAAGTGTTGCATCCTACATGGAACCAGCCCTAGGGTTATCCACATGATGGACGTCCTATGACTACTGACCAAGCATATGCTGTGTCCAGAGGGAGCGTTTGGAAGTTAGACTCCATATTCAAAGACTGATGAAATCTGGTGGTTATGACAGGGATGGATACAGCAACTTCACTGGAGGACCCTGCAAAAAACCTTCAGACAGCTCCTCTTTCTTTATCAAGAACGAATAAACTTCTGGCATCCCTTCCCTCCTAACATCTTCCATACTTTCTTCCCCATCATGGACATGTATGCACATGGGCATGCATATGCAGAAAAAGGGAGAAGAGGAAAGGAGGGAGGGGAGGAGGAGGAAGAGGAGCAGGAGACTTCCTCAGTGGTACTTAGTCACTGAACAGACAGACAGAAACTCCAAATAAAGATGCCCAGGCCCAGAACAAAGTGCTGGACTTCACCAGCCAACTGAAAATTAGGATCTGCGTTTGTAGATCTTACCCTCTTTATGTGTCTGGGAGCCAGGGACAGAGAACCATCGGCTAGCAAAGACTTCTGCTATTTAATTCCATGATGCCTTCTGTACTTGGCTCTGCAAGCCAGGGATGCAAGGCAGTTAACCCTCTTCAAGCCAAGCGTGAAGCACCAGGTTGTTAAACCACTTCCAACAAGAACAGAAGACTGACTCTGTCCTGAGAGCCAGAGACCAGGGGGTGAACTGTAGCTAGAGTTTTCCTGCCTGGCCCACGGTCAGGATAAATCTCTTTCACCTGCCAGTCCCACAGCCGCTCAGACCCAACCAAGTAAACACAGAGACTTATATTGCTTACAAACTGTATGGCCGTGGCAGGCTTCTTGCTAACTGTCCTTATATCTTATATCAATCCATTTCTATAAATCTATACCTTGCCACATGGCTCGTGGCTTACCGGCATCTTCACATGCTGCTTGTTCTGGCGGTGGCTGGCAGTCAGTCAGTGACTCCTTCTGCCTTCCTGTTCTTTTTATTCTCTCTGCTAGTCCCGCCCATACCTCCTGCCTAGTCACAGGCCAATCAGTATTTTATTAACAACACATTTGCCATACAGAACATTCCCACAGCAGTGAACATTACCATGAAGACAGTTTTCCGGCCTTACTAGCCCAGAAGCCATCAAATGGGTGAGAATGAAATTCTTCAGATGATGCCCCAGGAAATATCACACTAAGAATACATGGGCATGACCAGCTTCCAGGGCTCGGTCTCCCTCTCTAAGATCTACAAAGCAACACTGTAAAAGGCTGGAAGGGAGCTGAAGGGATAGCTTAGTTGGTAGAATGCTTGCTGAGAAGTATAAGAACCTGACTCTGGATCCCCAGTACTCACATAAAAAGCACGTGTCTATAATTCCAGCCCTTTGGGAGGCAGAGACAAGCAGACCTGAGCTTGTCTGCTGGCCAGCCAGCCTAATGGAATCAGTGAACTCCAGGTATAGTGAGAGACCCTGTCTAAAAACCTCAGATTTCCAAGAGGGCTGAAACTCAGTGAGAGTGCTTGACTAGCAACACATGAGGCCCCAGGTTCAATGCTAAGCACTGCTCCCAAAAATAAATGAATAGATTATTTATTACCCAACATTGAAAGCTGGCCACTGCATATACATTCACATACATGCATATATGATTGAGATATATATATATACATATATATCATACACAGAAAGAGAGAAAGAAATGAAGAGAGAGAGGAAGTGGGGATGGGGAGGATGGAAGGGAAAGAGAGGGCAGGGAAGGAAGCAGGGGTGAAATGCCCTCCACTTGTGTGACTATACCTCCTTGCTTACAGTGAAAACATTCATAAGATATAGAAGGAACATCTACTCTATTCATATATATTCATTAGAGACATTTTGATGTGTTGTTTTAATAACTCTGATTGAGTTTGTTCTTTGACAATTTCATACATGCATAAAGTACATTGTGATCATTGTAACTCCCCACGCTCTCTAACTTCTTCTCACTCCTATTGCCCCCCATCCCTTTCCAGCCTCATGACTTGTTGCTGCAATTTTTCTACATTTTGTTTTGTTTTTGAGACCCACTAATTTAACCAGGATCATCTGTGTGACCCTGATGAGCTCCTCAATGGGTTCACAACTGAAGACAATGGCCGCCCCTCCCTCAGAACCCATCAGTAGCCAATACTTCAGCAGGGAGGGGTAGGGCCCCATAAGCTCCTCCTCAGCCCATGATTGACTGTTAATAGGCCCACGCTTGTGCAGGCCCAGTGCCAACAGCCACAGCTACTGTAAGATTGTGACTACATTAATTGTTCCATATACAGAATACAGCTCTTGCGTTCCTTCTGTCCCTCTTCTGCAATGATCACTGAACCTTAGAGGGGCAGAGACACAGTCTCTTTAAAGGATAGGAAGACAAAATCTCCATTCTACTCCTTAAATCCTTTTCATCAAGAGAGGTTATCCAGAGACGTTTTTCTTATAATTTTTTTAGCATCAGCACTTGACGGTCTCTTCCCACAATTGTTAATCTGGTCAACTTGATGAGATTGAGAGGCACCAAGGTGGTTACAAGGCACATTTCTGGGAGCATCTGTAAGACTATTTCCAGGGGAAAAAAATATGGATCATGAGGGTTCTGACTTAGTGAATGTTTTGATCATAAATGGTTTCAAATTTTGAAAAGATGGTGGCAAGGTGGTGGATCTGTGGACCCGGGGCTTAGCTGGGCATGTTCTTGGGGGCTCTGCTCTTCCCAGGCTCCTTCTGGCTACTGCTTTGTTCCACTCCCTATCCACCATAGTGTAAACTGCCCTGCCACACACCTCTTGCCATGACGGAGAGAAACCTGTGAAGCTGTGTGAAAACCAAAGTTATCCCTGTTGGGTGTTCGGTAACAGCAATAATAAAGCTAACCCTTTATCACAGCTGAGATATCCTAAATTCCCCATCCTCTTCCCCAGACACACACTCGTACTGTGCATAATTCTCACTCTCAGTTCTACAGCACTCCACATAATTAGAAGAAACGGCAGAGAGCCTAAGGTGATTGGAAAGACATTAAAATTCCTTCCCACCAGAAATCTAGTTCATCTAATTATTTGCAGTTGCCCTTGAAGCAATGACCTGCAGAGGTGGAAGTCTGGGTTAAAGCAGCTCTCCTAGAAATGCATGAGTAAGTGCATGATGAACACCGTAAGTACTGAGGCTCACGTTGTTCTCGTGAGCTCCCAAGCAAATGCAGAGTCAAGAAAAGGATAGAAGAAAGACCAGAAGATCTGGATGGGTGGAAAGCCGAGTGTGCAAGTGAAAGATGAGAGAGCCACAGAGGATAGAAAGGCAAATCCATGAGAAAGCACCAAAGTCAAGGGGGGGGGCATGAGTAGTCTAAAGTTTTTGAGTAAAATAGAAAGAAAATATCCAAACATGAAGGGCACAGAGAAAAGGCTTAGCTGATATTAGTTTGTTCATTCACTCAGTATGCATTTCTGAAGTGTTTACGAAGTCTCAGGCACTCTGAAAACCCCACTGTTTGGTCAAGCAGGTCTGTATTCAGACACTACCTCAGCCGGTTCTCTTATGTGTATTTAAATCTATGAGCACTGGTTTCCTCCTTTGTTGCATGAAGAGACTGAGTAAGATAATTGTGTCTAACACAATCTCTCATACATACCCACCATTTTCTACCTATTCCCAGCTGTTGACCTGCAATTTGGCTCAGATTTACTCTTTCAATCCTAGAAGTCCCAATTTCAGGAAACTACCCTACCCAAAGCATTTAATCTGAAAGAGGTACTAAATTCCAGCACCCTGGGCCTCAAGCACATGGCCATCAGCAGGACTGCTTTCTCTCCAAGTCCTCAGAAAGCATGACCTGAAGCTTACTCAGTGGCGGGTGATATTTTTCTTTTAAAATACTTAAGTATTACAGATAAAATAAATGACTATACCAATAAGCCAACAATCTGTTGAGAGAGAACATAACTCATGAACCAACCGATGTGAGATGAAAAGGAATCAGCTGAGCTTGCTCTGTTGATTTTCCACCTTTGCTTCGAAAGGAAGAGAAGGCTGGTCCAAATAGCATCCACCTTTGAGTAAGTCCTCAAATCACTGCAACAAGGCTGGAGTTAGCCTGGATGTGGGCTAGGAGAAGCCAACACCCTGACATGCGGACATGAAGAACATTGCAAATGCAGTGACCGAGCTGGAGGGTCTGTGACACTTCACACCATTTAGCCAAGCCCAGTTGTGTAGGAGTCCATCTACTGGTGGAGTATCCAGCTTACCAACAGTCCAGGAATGGTTGGATCTAGCCAGTTGAAGATATCTCATTCATTTATTAAACAGATGTTTACAGAGGACCTATTATGTGACAGAAAGCTATGGTAGGAATGAAACGTGAAGCTCTTGGGGCTTGCTTATTAGTGAAAGAAGACAAGACAATAAACAAAGAAGAAAAGGAAGAAGGGAGGGAGAGGAGCAGTCTTCAGATCTGTTGCCTAAAATAAAAAACTGGGGTGTACATGAGTGTTAAAAGGTGACAAGTCATGCAAAGATCTGGGTGACAGCAAATGAGATATTGGAGCTCATGTGGTGATAGTGTGTTCCCCAATATATTGTGCACCCTAATAATCTTATCTGGAGTCAGATAACAGAACAGCCACTAGATATAGAGGCCAGAAAATGGTGGCACACACGCCTTTAATCCTAGTACTCTGAAGGCAGAGATCCATCTGGATCTCTGTGAGTCCAAAGCCACACTGAAAACAGCCAGGCATGGTGACACATGCCTTTATTCCCAGGAAGTGATGGCAAGAAGCAGAAAGGTGTTTAAGGTGTGAGGACCAGGAACTAGAGCCTGGTTAAGCTTATAGGCTTTTGAGCCACAGTTCAGCTGAGATTCATTCAGATGAGGACACAGAGGCTTCCAGTTTGAGGAAACAAGATCAGCTGAGGAATTGGCGAGGTGAGGTTAGCTGTGACTGTTTCTGTTTCCCTGATCTTTCAGTGTTCACCCCGATACCTGGCTCTGAGTTTTTTATTAATAAGACCCTTTAAGATTCATGCTACAGGCTCATACTTCATTGACCCATGTACCCTTCTTACTGGAAGGGACTGAATGTTTCAACACTCACTGTATATGTGATGGAACTGAGAAGTAACAAGATATCTCTGAAGTCACACTGAGGATTCTCTGCATAGGGATTTTTCTGTTTATCTGATGAACAGTAATTATTTGACAAATATCAATTGAGTCAGTAGTTTACATTTTCAGAGCACTGTGATGGTCGTTCTCTAGAGACCAAACTTTCTGCTGTAATATGAAAAGCAGGAAGATGAAGTGAGCAAAGGTCCATCCTGAACTAACGATGGCCCTGTCTTTTCACATAAATGACAAGGAGAAGGGGAATGAAAGAGATACATAGGTGTTGATTCACCCAATAAGGCTGGATGGAAGAGAGGGAAGTGAGTGAGATCTCAGAAATGTCAAAAGGGTGACTGAAGCTCAGTAAACACCATGCAAAAAAAAGAAAAAAAAAAAAAAAGTCGGGAGGAGAGACCTGGAGGAAACTAGAGAGTAGCCGGGGAGAAACAGGACATGGTTCTGCCTACCATCGTCACAAGTTTAGGCTCCCAGCAGCCTAATTGCAAAGGAGAAATATTAGACTCTGTTAGGCTCCCTTTACACTCTAAGTTTTGATATTCTACTGCTGTCAAACAACAACTTCGGGAACCTCATGCTAAGACACCAACAAGCAAGAAGGAAATTAACCAATCTGGCAAGGGTAATAATTTGGTCCTGGATGATGGAAGGGACTTTGCTTCTGCTATTACTAAACACAAGCAAAAAATAACTGGCCTCTGTCAGGTGCTCCAGCAAGGATCTCTTGATGCTCCCATGCACACCATTGAATGTCAGATGGACAAGAACAGCCAGGAGCCATCGCCTGAGATGGGCATAGGACTCTCGGGCTCAGAACCTGGGCTAGAGGCTTGGTTGACTCCAGAAGCTAAACCACCTAGACTAGCACAGAGGCCAGTCAGATTTAGAGTGATGCCCTGAGTGGTGAAGAATGGCAATAATGTTCCTTGAAGTCAGTGGAGCAGCCCTGAGATCAGTGTAGCAACAACGGCTATCGCATCCCCATTAAACCTTCCCATGTGAGGTCCAAGCCAACTAAAACTCCGTAGCAGGTATTCCAGCAGGGCTAAATCATGATAAGCAGTAAGGAAGTTTGGATACCACTAACGTGTTCCACCTTGGACCCCTCCTCAGAATAATCCTCACGACCCCCAGCTGATAAGAATTCTGGGTGCTGTTGATCCAAGCTGAGTGGCCTTCATCTCTAAGTTGTTTCATGATAAACTCTCCCAGGGGAAAGCATATGACCAGTGATTGGCTTCTATAGAGACAGAACAACACTCAGGTCTTCATGCTTCGCTATGGGACATCTCTGAAAGAAAACCCCAGCTCCCTGCCTGCAGAGACTACCCTGATACAGGAAGTCAGAGCATTTTCTCCACCCACCCCCAACTCCTCCCTTCCCCATCACATTGCAGATATGTATCCTGAAAGGACTAGAAACTCTGTCTAGATATTTATTTCTGAGTCCATAAATTAAGAGGGCCATGTGTGCACACATACCACATGTCCCGAGCCAACAGGACGGGAGGAGAGAGCAGTGGAGCCTTCTGTCTTGGCTTCGTCTCCATTTCACCAGCTCTAGTAACTATCTCAGAAATCGAGATGGACAACCCTACCTTGTCCAAAACTACACAGGAAACCCTGTCTCTGGGGGGGGGGGAGGACATCACTGAGGACAAATGACTGTAGCTAAGTCCTTCAACTTCCACCAGACCGCCTTATTCTGAACAGATGAGACTCTGCTACAACTTAGTTAATAAAACTTTACATGCAACTCGCTTCTTCTAACACAAGTGGCCAATAAAGAGAAAGTGAAGGGTATTTCAACAACAGAAAGTTAATGCCTCGGTTTCATCATGGAAGACTGGCCCACAAGAAATAGTCAAGAAGAGGACATCAGGCTGGGTGGTGGTGGCGCACACCTTTGATCCCAGCACCCGGGAGGCAGAGCCAGGTGGATCTCTGTGAGTTCAAGGCCAGCCTGGTCTACAGAACGAGATCCAGGACAGGCACCAAAACTACACAGGAAACTCTGTCTTGGGTGGGGGGAGGACATCACTGAGGACAAATGACTGTAGCTAAGTCCTTCAACTTCCACCAGACTGTTTCCTAACCTATTTTTTTGTATTCCTTTCTGTTTCCTAATCGATTTAAAAAGCTTTTCTGACCACACTCAGAACTTTCTCTGTAAAGGCCTATCTCCTGGGGTACTGAGAACAATTAAATGGAGTCGCGTAACACGACTTCTCTGCGTAGAACATATTATATCGATGTCTAGTATAAATGAGATGCTTGCAAATGCAGGTTGAGAACTCTAACAGGTAACAAAAAGTGCAGTTACAATTACAACATAACACATCTGCTATGTAATACTACACAGTTTTTTTTTTCCCAGAGTTTTAGCCTCCTTAACAAGAACAGAACCTTTCTCTCTGGTTTCATTTAACTGCAAAACAACTGTTGAGTATTTTTCATTGGTCAAATGCTGTTGTGTTTTCCCTGACTCACAAGGCAGCAGTCTAGTGAGTAATACCACGCCCTCACACATTGTGGCTGCCAGAAAGTTCAACTGCCTCTGTAATGTCTCTTAAGAGTGACACTGGGCTTTTGTTTTGCATCAGACTGGAAAAGGAGAGAGAGAGAGAGAGAGAGAGAGAGAGAGAGAGAGGACTTCCCCAAAGTCACCAGAAGTATCATCCTGAGATTTCAGATGCATCTCTCTGTCTGACTGTGTCCCAACTAAAATCTACTTCTAACAACCCAGTATCTCAGGATGCTGGTGTATGTGCACCCAGATCCATTTGTACCTTATTAAAAGAGGAATTGGGATTGCATCTATCCTACACTAAAACTTTTTAATGGAATAGAAATCCTTTAGGGATTATCTTAAATCTGGGCAATATTGTTAAGTGGGACCTGAATGTAGCCAAATAGCTGCATGGTTAGAAAAAAAAGTCTGTCTTCCTCCTCACAATGATCCCATGAATCAGGGCTTCTGTGTCACTGATCCACTTCAATGTTGGCACATGTACTATGAGGATATTAATTGATGGAAATACAAAAACTCCTCAGAAATGCCAGTGTGTCTCGAAACAAGAATGGTTTGGAAACCCCATCAGTGTAATCTATCCCACTGAATCTCATCTTTAGGACTTAAACCGTGTGCACCTTTCAGTTGAATAGAGCTAACTGTGTTTCCTTGTTCAAATCTTCCCCCTTTTCTGTGCCAGAGTCCTGTCCCTGCACCAGCCAAATGGCTTGCTTTCCCAGAGTTACATGCAGCCTTGCCTCTGCCTACCACACACTGAATTCTAGAACCCAACTCATTTAAGAGACTTGGGAATACACCACCCCCTCAAATGAAAACAAGCCAGAAAATGGGAGCCGTCTTTGTGCCTCCTCACAGGCTATTTGCAAGACATTGGCAGCTGCACATCATAAGGTTGTAATAATCATAATAATTATTTAATGCACTAAGTAGTTTTTGGTCTCTGAGTGACAGGTCTTCATTTTATAGAGAAGATATATTGCCAAATATTCTTTACTCATTCCTATTACAAAATGCTGTTTCTGCCCATTAATTATCTACATCGACACTGTACTGGAAGACCCATAAGATGTGCTCAGAAGCTGAGCACATATCTCCTTAAATTACAGTAATTGTGTATCATCTGACTTTTATACAGCACCTGAAAATATTTCTGCTGAGTTCTACCCCTTTAATAACTTTCCTATGCTAGAATAGTGTGGTTGAAACAATATGCTGTACTCTTTGTGGTTGATTGCATGAGCCTTTTGCAGGGTGGTCTCTATTTTTTTCACAAGGTTTGCATTGGCTAGCCTTAAGGAAATAAGAAGGGATGGATATTTTAGAACAGAAGCAAGCCAGGGAAAGAGTCACATTTGAAAAGAAAAGTTCAGAAACATGACCAAATCGTACCATGTAGGTGGTCACTTTCAGGTCAAGAAAGGCTTTCAAACCTCTCAGATGGTGTTTGTCACAAAATGTGAACAGTACAGTTGTGTGAACACACAGGGACTCCTGTGGAGGTCCAAGCTAAGGAGCAATGCTCTTCTGGTTCCTCAGACCAAGAATTAAGATGAACAGTTCATTTAATTTGCCCACCGTGCTACTGTCCAAGGTACTGCTCCTAGCTCCTCTTCCCCCCCCCCCCCCCCCCACCCCCTCATGGATATCACATTGAACCCCCTCGATGCTTCTAAATAACTAAACTTGCAATATGCTGACCACATCGAGTGATAATTAAAGACATGGTCAGGCAGACCTCCATTCAAATCCCAGCTTCACAACTTACTAGCAGTATGATCAAAATGCTAGATCTAATCTTCAATTTTTCCTTCTATGAAATGGGAGGGATGGTAGCACTTCCTATTTCATAGGCTTAGTTAAGGATAAATGAGATAAGTGGGTAATCATTAAGAGAACACAGTCCAGAGATGCAAGGATGGCTCAACATATGAAATCCGTCAATGTAATACACCATATAAACTAACTGAAAGAAAAAACCCACACGATCATCTCATTAGATGCAAAAAAAGCCTTTGACAAAATCCAGCACCCCTTCTGAGTCCTTTTTCATTGATCTATTTTATCTTTATAATTTCACTCCTAATTTGAGCTTAATTTTCCATTATTTTTCCAATCTTGAGATGATCTACAGATATGCTGATACAAAACATATTACTCATTTTCATTCTTGTCTAAGACTTGCATTTAATGCTATAAATTTATTTCTAAACAGAGTTTATCTCTATTCCCCTAAGCTTTTGACAAACAACATTTATATGAGCATTCAAAGTAGCTTGTGATTTCTTCATTGACAGAAGAGTTATTTAATAGCATATTGCTCAATTCCAAAACATTGAAGAATTTTCTAGTGTTTTACAGTTGTTTCTCTCTTAGTTTTGGTTTTTATTGCTGTGAAGAAACACCATGGTCACAGAAACTCTTATAAGGAAAATATTTAATTGAGGGGACTCACTTAAAGCTTCAGAGATTCAGTCACTATCATCCTGGCAGGGAGCACGGTGGTATGCAGGCAGACATGGTACTGGAGTAACAGCTGAGAGTTCTACATCTTGCAGGCAACAAGAGGTAACCTGACTGTCACACTGAGGGAAACTTGAGCAAAAGTGACCTCAAAGCCCACCTCACAGTGAGACACACTTCCTCCAACAAGGCCTGACCTCCTAATAGTGCCACTCCCTTTGAGGGCCATTTTCTTTCAAACCAGCACACTTTCACTTTAAATCCCCTATAGTTGTAGGGGACTAAAATTTTGAAATTTTCTATCTGCACTTGAAAATAAGACTTGTTTTCATAATTGTTGCTTACAAGTTCTATACACGAATAAAGTTTGTCTAGATTTTTCATGGTTTTTATTTTATTGTACACATATTGCTTTAATCATTTACTAGTTATTTATTTATTACTATCAGTTATTATTATCAGTTATTAACAAAAGTGTGTTAAAGTTTCCCTCTATGACTGTGTTTGCATCTTTTCTTTCTTGCTTACTTTTATCAACCTTTAGAAATGGTTGTGGTACTTTTGGTT
>CABHPQ010174451.1:8337-38001 GCA_902168405.1 Peromyscus aztecus
CTGGCCTGGAAATTACTTTGTAGCCCAGTCTGATCTTGGAATTGTGTACTACCACATCCATCAGGGCATGATACACCTGAGTATTGTACCCAATGCCCAGAAGTTTCGAGATTTTCCTGGTCTGGCTGGTAGGAGCAATTGCTACTCCTGTTCCTACGTGGGCACTGGGGCACTGTTCCCTCTAACAGTAAACTAGATAGGAACAATGTTTTTCCTTATAGTTACAGTAATTAGCACTGAATGGTGACAGAGCTGTGATACATTAGAGACAAACAGCTATACAGAGAGCGAATCAGCATAAATGACTATCTAAGGCAAGACAGAGCAGATCCAGCTTGGTTTGAAGAATTGAGACAAACTTTCATGGCTACAGAGAAGCAGATGAAGATTGATGGTGGGGGGCTGTCATTTAAATTGCTGTTAAAAACAATGTGGTATACAAAATGGAGGCTCCAGAGTCAGGCAACTTGGCTTTGTGTCTCAGTTCTACATTTACTAGCCTTGGTTTCTAACCTCTGTAATGGGGGTTATAAAAAGGTTAACTAACTATCATACAAGGGTTAGGTTGGTTGCATATACTAGAAAATGGAGATCGGTGGCTTGAGAATTGATCAAACGCTGTTTCTCCCCGTGTAAGAGACATCATCAGATCAAGCCAGCTCCTGTATCTCCTCGTTAGCTTAATGGGAGATCCAAAGGGATGGCTTGAGTCATAGCTGTGCTAGGGGACGGGGAAGCAAGATGTGGAGAAGGGCAAAAGCATCAGTTGCTCTCTTTAGGAACTGTCTCTGAAAGGCCAAACACCACCTCTGCTTGAAGTCTTAGTGACTCAAAACTGTTTCCGGGGCTGTACGTTGTTACAATGGAAGCTGAGAGGTGCAACCTTTTACCCAGTTAAAGCCATGAAAAAAGCAAAATCAAGGTTCCATTTGCTGAGAAAAGAAGGGAGAACTGAGTAAGAAGAAATGAATTTCTGCCACACCTCTGTCATAAGCTTAATGTGAGAATTGAACCACAAATGCCTGTAAAGCCCTTGGCATCTGCCTGGCCCATACTGCTCGCTCATGAGACGCTGTCTTCCCAGAGGCCATCCAAAACAAGCCTTCTGTGGACACTGTGCTGGGCCAGTCAGATCTATACTAAGGCATCTCTTACATCCACCCCAGTGAGCTGGCTTCTCTTCTCCCTGTGGCAGTGTTGATGGGGGGGGGGGGGTTTGAGTCTGTGTGTGTGACCAACAGTACAAAACAAATCCATCCTTCTCTTCCTCCGAGTATCGCCCTAATACACCTCATATCTAATTGCTCTTCATTGAGCTGAAGAGTTATTAATCTTTGTTAGGAAGACATGCTAATTGTACCTGATCAACCTGACAAAATAAGCAAATCATAAAGCCAACCAAGCAGAAATCAAACAAAGTGAATATTGAGGAGAGGACAAAGGGTCATAAGGCCACCTGGCTTATTCATGGCGTGAAGTCAACAGTCAGTTGTTGACTCAAGTTCCTTCATTTATATCTTATCTCTGGCTGTTTGCTTTAAGAGTTCAGCACTCATCAGTAAGTAGAGAAAGCTGCCCACATCTGCCCTCCTATGCTTGCATCAGCACCATCATCACACCCACAGCCTTTACCTTCTGGTCATCAGCATGAGCACCGCCCCCCTACCCCCAGCTGCTGCTCACCTGGAATTAGCTGAGCCAGAGACAGTAAACAAAGCAGGCTTCCAGGCAAGTGCTTGCCCTTGGCCAGCCTGGGGGCTGCATCTGGCTGGGGTTAACTGAGCACTAGCAGATAAGGTCATCATCAGCTGGAGAAAGGAGATGAGGAGTCCATTAAAAACACCACCAGCTTGACTTATCGCTTCACGTGACTGTATCTTTTTAAACGTCCACAGTGCCTATAAAAATTCCATCTTCCTCCCATGTGGTCAACTAGCTGACTTTGGTGAACATGGGCAAGGTTCTGACCCTGTGCATTTATCTCAGCTAAGACAGATGACCTTGTCCTGTAGTCTAAAAATACCCAGCTCTTCCGAGGGTTCGTTTTATCTCTGGACATAACGACAAAAACTAAGTCAGGATTGAAAGGCAATGTAGACTTGGAGACCCAAGTGTGCCACCCTGGCTGCCCGAACACATCGGACTTTTGTCTTCATGGATAGTTCAGCTCAGAACACACTGGAAAGGGACCAGAATGCTTTTAGCAACCCAGGTTCCAGGGCAGCAGATTATGGCTGATTTTGGCTCCCTGTGTTTTTTCCCTTCCTGGAACAGAGTTTGTTGAAGGAGCAGAGTGAGGCTCCAGGGTCCTTTTGCTAACCCTAGCTTGTCACCACAATTTGATGGCCTTAGGAAACCCATCCCGGGAGCTGGTGAGATGGTTCAGTGGTTAGGAGCACATGCAGCTTTGGCAGAGGACATGAGTTCAGCTCCCATCACCCACATCAGGCAGTTCATAACTGTTTGTAACTCTAGCTCTGGGGGATCTGACACCCTCTTCTGGCCTCCACTGGTACCTGCACTCACGTGCACAACCCCCTTCATATACATAATACAATACAAAATGAGTCTTAGAAAAAAAAAACAAGTCAGGGTTTTGAACATTCACTTTCATGTCTATAAAATGAGAATTTACAGACTGTTTCTTCTCTCCCTACTCTCTCCACCTCTCCCTCCTTCCCTTTATTCCTTTCTTCTTTGCTGGCAATGGACCCTTGGGTTTTGAGTATACTAAATAAACTCTTTACCACTGGGCTACAGCTTCAGCAACAGACTGTTCTCTGAAACCATTGACTGGCTGAAACAGTAATTCTTATGTTGCATGTTCCATTGTTTTTCTGTACAATCAAATTTTCACATATCCACCTTACTTAAAATTCCACTGATGGTGTTTATACTTTTTAATCTCTTATATTTTCTCCCATTCTCTTAGCTGGAGTGCCAAGTGCAATCTTTCTAAAATAGCAACCCAGTGTGGTCAGCAAAATAGTTTCCTCCAGATCTGAAAGCTACCTGGAGTTTCAGTAGCTCCTATGGTTGATCTGGGATAAACAAGAACATGTTGTGGCCTAAAGTTGTTTAGAGCTACTGGTGTGTTCCCAGAGACTGACAAAATTGTAGGAGCAGAGACACTTCTCCCTGTGCTCTCAGGAAATAAGCATCCCTGAAGGCACAGGGAAAGCAGGAAGAAACTGTGCTCCTGGTTTTAATGAGGCCTTAGGCTTTCCCCTAGTCTCTCAGTCATACTGAGAAATGTATTCTATACAGTGCTGAGTATCAAAGGAGATGCTGGCTTGGGAAGCCATGGGTGCTTGATCAATACAAATTCAACACTAATTTGGTTCTATAAAGTGTGGCATTGACCTCATGGTTTTAAATGTCTGTAGTCAGAAGTTTTCTCGGGGCCCACCTGTCCCCCCACAGACCTGCAGCTGCTTATAAGAAAATTATTCAGAGGCTTAATATTATTTATAACTACTCGGCCATTAGCTCAGGCTTATTACTGATTAGCTCTTACACTTAAATTAACCCATAATCCTTATCTATGTTTAGCCATGTGGCTTGGTACCTTTTCTTATTTCTGCCTTGTCATCTTGCCTCCTCTGTGTCTAGCTGGTGACTCCTGATTCTGCCCTTCCTCCTCCCAGAATTCTCATCTGCTTGCCCCGCCTATGCATCCGGCCTGGCTACTGGCCAATCAGTGTTTTATTAAACCAGTATACAAAAGCATTATCCCACAGTATTTCCCCTTTTCTGTCTAATCAAAAAGGAAGGTTTTAATTTTAACATAGTAAAATTATATATAATAGAACAATTATTAAGCAAGTTATTAATTACAGTTATGATATCTAGTCTATTTGTATTTTACAAATTCAAAGTAAATATTCTATTTATCCTATATTTGTGAGTCTAAAGTTTCATATCTAATTTATCTTTTATCATAACCAAGGAAAATTATAACTATTTAGTCTTCAGCTACACCAAAGACCTCAGAAGGATATAATATTACCTAAGTAAGCAGGAAATGCATTGTAAGCAACTTCCAAAAAATCTAGAATGACAGAGACAGCTGCCTGCCTGCACAGTCATCCAAAGTTCCTCTGCAACACTGGGGCATGCAACTTCAGCCAATAGGGCTAGAGTTTTTAGTTGCTTCTCTCTGTGTCCTGTAGAATATTTGGCAGTCTCCTCTGTGAAGCAGGAACCTGAAGAACTATTTTGCCTTGCAAAGTTCAGTGGTCACCTTCCTATGGGTCCCGCTTGTCCAGTTTATATAACATATTATCAGCAGTCCAGGCAAGAGCAATTTCTTGCCCAAATGGCTATTTTTGCTAAGAAGAAGATAAACTCCATTTAGAGTATCTTTGATGCCCATCTTTCTCTTTGAAGTAAATCGGTGCTACCAGGAGCAGACATGTCTCACTGTCCAGAAAGTCTAAGTTTTTAAAACATTTTAAATGCCATGTTTTGTAGGTCTTTGAAGTGTTTGAAAAGTACCTACCTAATTGAAAGATATCTATGTATACCTAGAAAGCTTAACTAACATGTCTATATGTTTGATCATGGATGACTAATTATTAATCTGTATTTCTTTGGTGTCAGAAGTGGGACTTGCAAAATACAAATGGACTAGATATTGTAACTGTAATTCTTGCTTGATAACTGTTATATTATATGTAATTTTACTACCTTATAGTTTAAACCTTCCTTTTTGATTAGAATGAAAAAGGCAAGTGCTGTGGGATGTCATTCTGTATGCTGTGAATATGTGTTGCTATGATTGGTTAATAAAGAAGCTGCTCTGGCCTATGGCGAGTCAGGATGTAGCCACACAAGAAATCCAAGAGAGAAACAGGAAGGAGAAAGGCAGAGGAAGAGGAGATGCCAGCTCACCATCCAGGGAGCAGCATGTAATGGCACACAGATAAAGCCACAGAACATGTGGTGACATATAGATTAGTAGAAATGTACTGAGTTTAGTTGTAAGAGCTAGCCAGCAAGAAAATTGATGCACAGGCCATGGCCATGCAATTCCTAATTGATATAAGCCTCCGTGTGTTTACTTGGGTCTGAGTGGCTGCAGGACAGGGAGGGACACAGGAGAACTTCCAGCTACAAATGTCTTTTCAGTTTGTTACTCTCCTAGATGACTCATGCTGCAAGCCAGCTGAATTTGGCTTGAGGCAGATCTAGATACGCCCTGCGTGTGTTAAACTGCCCATAAGCAGATGGTTATTAATGAAGTCTGTTTATTCTCACCTTTAATGATAGTTAAAAACAACCATTTAAAGTGATGTTTCAGAATGTGATCTATAGCAATGTGAACAAGCCTCTTCCTTGATTCAGTCCCAATATCTTTACCTCTATGAAATCACAACCTGTTTGCCAATGAGAGGGGGCTATGAATGCAAGTTTTTTTTTATTTAAAAAAATTTTTAAATTCACTTTACACACCAACCACAGATCTCCCTCCCATCCCTCCTCCTACCCTCACCAGCCCTTCCCTCCTGACCTATCCCCCATCCCCTCCATCAATAGGGTAAGACCTCCCATGGGGAGTCAGCAATGCCTGGTACATTCAGCTGAGGCAGGACCAAGGAAGGCCCTCTCCCCTGCACCAAGGGTGAGCAAGGCGTCTGACCATAGGTAATGGGTTCCAGAAAGCCAGCTCATGCACTAGGGACAGATCTCGATCCTCTTTGCTGGGACCCCCCAAACAGACCAAGCTGTACAACTGTCTCCCGTATGCAGAGGGCCCAGTCCAGTCCCATGCAGGTTCCGCAGCTGTCGGTCCAAAGTTCATGAGTTCCCATGAGCTTGGTTCAGTTGTCTCTGTAGATTTCCCCATCATGATCTTGGCCCCTCCTTGCTCATAGAATCTCTCTTCCCTCTCTTTGATTGGGCTTCTGGAGCTCGGCGTAGTACCCAGCTGTGGATCTCCACATCTGTTTCCATCAGTCACTGGATGAAGGCTCCATGGCAATTAGAGTATCAACCAATCTGATTACTGGAGTAGGCCAGTTTAGGCATCCTCACCACTATTGCTAGTAGTCTAATCTGAGATCATCCTTATGGATCCCTGGGAATTTCCCTAGCACCATCATGTCTCCCTCTATCCAGACATCTCTTTCATTGTTCTCCCACTCCATCTCTCCCCTATCCCGGCCAACCCGTTCCCTCATGTTCTCATCTCCCATCCCCTCTCCTCTCTTGCCCCCCCCCCCTTGCCCCCAGTTTACTCATGGAGATCTCATGTGTTTCCCCTTCCCAAGGCAATCCATGCATCCCTCTTAGGGTCCTCCTTGTTTCCTAGCTTCTCTAGAGCTATGGTTTGTAGCCTGGTTATCCTTTGCTTTACATCTAGTATCCACTTATGAGTGAGTACATACCATGTGTGTCCTTCTGAGTCTGGGTTACCTCACTCAGGATGATGTTTTCTAGTTCTATCCATTTGCCTGCAAACTTCATGATGCTCATAGCAGCATTATTCATAATAGCCAGAACCTGGAACCAACCTAGATGCCCCTCAACTGAAGAATGGATAAAGAAAATGTGGAACACATATGCAATGGAATATTACTCAGCTGCAGGTGGTTTTTTAATAAGTCACTTTTGAGGAAATGTCCAACTTCTTGCACATCACTCCCTCCTGAGGTTAGTGACAGAGCTCAGGGAAACTGAGCAGATTACTTGGTGAGGGACGGAGGGGATTTTGGAGCAAGGGAAGGACCAGGCAATGGACCAGTCTCCAGTTTAACCTCACTTGGCTATTCACGAGTCAGTCCCTTGGAGCCCCCCTGCTCCTATTCTGGTTCCTGTGGAAGGTGAAATAAGGAACCAGGGCTCTGCTTTTAGACATAAGGGAAACGGGAAGGGACCAAAGGTGCCAGCCTCAGAAGTCTGTGACTTGTAAGGAAAAAAGCGTAATTGGGTAGGTAGATCCTCCTAATTAAATATGAATAGCCACTGATTAAGAATTTCACTGTAGAAAGAATGCATTCGCTGTTAATGGTGGAATTTATTTACACCTTAAACACCACGTTTCCTCACTGATCTTAAGTGGTAAAATCGCCTTCTTCCTGGTGAAATTTTTTTATTGCCATTTAAACATGCCAAAAGGCCTCTCTGGCAGCCATTACACTAATCTATCATTTCTGCAACTGCCAGTATCCTGTTCTGTGGTCAAACTCAGTACGAGAAGGGTCAACAGAATTCTGCACCACATGCTTCCCTCTTTATTATCGTCAATTTACTTTTGTCAACAAAAAGGGCATCGCTGCGGAATGAAATGGAAGATCCCCTGAAGACCTCTGGCAAACACAGTTCCTGGCTCTGGCTGCAGCGTGCGTCAGTCCCTGGTTCTGCTTTTGTACTGTGTACTCAGATGGGCCACCTCTTGGGCAAGCTTGGGTGCAGGGGGGAATGAGGTACTGCCACCTGTCGGTTTTTCTCTCCGGTGACTAAAAGAAGCAGCAGACCGGATGAGAACCTAGGCAGCTGTTCCTGGTTTCACTGGGCCTTCCCTGGAGGAGGCGCACAGCCTTAGTCAGGTGGTTTCTCTCTCCCTTCCCTTCCGCACCCCTCGCATCTCCTGGCATACCGCTACTGCCCAACACTTCTTATCTGGCTTTGCAGATTGAGCAGTTTGCAGTCAGTGTCCACAGCCGGAGACGTTTACCTCGAGGAACAGAAAGAAAACTCAAAGCCTGTGGTGCTGAGCAGTGAACCTTCACATTTTCTCTATGAGGAGAAAAGGAGGATGGAAAATGAGAGGAAAAAATGTAGCGAGCTGGGGACTCACGGCATTTTCTCAGAAAAACTGAGATACTTTGTGCTTCTCTTGATGGGAGTGAGGAGAGGGGGAAGTTTTTGTTTTTGTCTCTCCTGGTTCATATTTGGGGACACAGTTTATGCTGTGAGCTTTCCCTCTCTTGCAGTCAGTTGTTGTCTTTTGTATGAGTGGGAGGCAGGACAAGGGACTGCCTCCCCTACCTCACACTGCAGTGATGGGGTGGCCATCACCCCAGTCACTTGTTCATGGAGAGTTCTGATTTGGTTCAGAATCAGATGGTGCCATGGTATGAATGGATTAGTGAGATGCTGTAAAATGTCTTTTGTCCTTAATTATGGGTAAGGACCTCAGGAGGAGGGCAGATCTTTTGCTTTTTGTACTTGCCTGACCAATTATTTGAGGGGTCTTAGTTTGTAGTGTTCGCCGCCTTCCTCTGACTTCACATGCTGCACAGGTCAATCCATTTACCTCTTTACATGTTCCCACTCCTTTTGGCTAAATTATAGGTTTTAGGCTTCCCCAAGGTGACAGCGTCCTTTCAAGAACATGTCTCAGACGGAGAATCTCCTTCATCCTTCTCCAGAGGAGGCGAAGAGGAAAAAGAAGAGACTCTGGCCTTGGTGTTTCGTGGCCATGAAATGGGCAGGGTGCTATCAAGTCCCCATGGTCTTCAGCTGGGCACCGCTGCACTCTGCCCTTAGCTCTTAGGTAAGCAAAACAACAAAGGATGAATGGCCTGTTGCTTGGGGGCAAGGTAGCTTAATTGGGGTAATTCACAATTCACAATATGTTGGTTTTCCTGATATCTGCCACATAAGGAAATTCTTCATTGATAATGCCAATCTCCCAGGATTAGAGAAAAGTTTTTCCTTATTGTAAAAGATACATAGTCATTGCAGAAAAAAATTTAAAAATACCAAAGAATGAAATTATTAATAATCCCATAGCATGAAACTAAAGCAATTAATAACTGGATATATGTAATTCCTTAATTTTATATATTATATATTTATATATTATATTATATATTTTGTGTTTATGTATACACATGAAAAAACACACATATACTTTGAGTTTTAGAGATGACTTTTACAGGAGTTCCATTCATGATTTCAGATACCTGTAGGCAATCTGGATGCCTATCAAAGTTCATCTACACAACGGAATTTTGTATGGTAGTTAAAAAAAGTGAACCAAAATGACACACAAGTATTTCAGCAATATACTTTGGATTAAAAACTGTAAGATGCAAAAATGACACAACCATCGTACCTTTTCATTGTTTTCCAAAACAAACCTGCCCAGCTATTTGTTTATGCCTTAGAAATACAAATAGGTCCAGCAGACTTCAACTGCAAAGTTGTCAGGGGTAGGGACATCAGAGCTACCGGGTACCAGATTTGGGGAAGAAACGTTGAGATCCAAACCCCGAAGAAATGATTTTCAAACAAGCCCCTTATCTGTCCCAGAGGTCTTTTCTGCTTCCAAGCTTTTAATATATGACCCTTGGCATGACTGCCAAAATGGCCCAGATAGTTCTCTGTTGTAGGCACTGTGCCCTACACTAGAATGTCAGCAGCAGTTCCTGACCGACGGCGGCTTCAGGAACGTCCCTTCATCCGTCCAGCTGTGACAATCACAGTTCCTGCCCATCTCCTGCTAGGTAAACTTGCTGGGGATTGAGAACCACCATGCTAGGAGAATTCGTACTGATGGCAATTGGCCCAGGAAAGAATTTAGGTGATTGGAGATACAGCTCAGCTGCTAACGGCATCTGCTGTCAACTCTTGTGGCCTGAGTTCAAGCCCTAAAAACCCAGTGGTAGAAGTTAGAAAACCGACTTCTGCAAGCTGTCCTCTGACCCCCATGCATGAGCTGTAGCATGGGTGAGCACTCAACCCTCTTTCTGTCACACACACACACTCATACACACACACACACACACACACACACACACACACACTCATACACACACACTTGTACGTGTGCAAAATGTAAACCAACAACAAAACAAATGGCCAATGGTTTTGTTTTTAAAATTGGATGACTTTAAAATGTGAACTCTACTTGTGATTGTCTATCCTACCAAATATTACCCTATTTAATTCCACATATGGCTGCTGATTTGGGAGTGAGCCCATAATAAAGAGCCCGGCCCCACTGAAGAGGCCTGAGACAGACTTGGAGTTTGCTCTTTTATTAAAAACTCCTTTGTAAAATCCACTGACATATTTTTATTGGCGGTGCAGGGCTCTGCTTTGCAACATCCTTGATTTTCTAGGCATTGTGGAACCTTCTGGTAGGGAACCTGTCCTGCTGGGCGACCTCAGGGAAACCACCAGGCTTCATCAATCTCCTTCGAGAGAGGCACAGAGCAGTCATAACAACTCAACTGGCCAGCTAGAAAGCCTTCTGAACAAAGGTCTGTGTGAGGACAAACTCAGGATATTTATTGTGATTATCAGGCTCCCGGGGCCCTTTGAAGAATTCTGTCTGATTTATCAGGCAGCTGCGCCGTGGATACGCATGGAGTGAGCTGGGAAAGACGGGGTAGGGTAGGTGGAGAGCATGGCCAGGTGGACTGCAGTGCTCCAGGGGTGACCTCATAGTTACCCCCAGATGTTCAGACCATTTCTGAATGTCACTAAGAGTGTTGATGTGGTGCTATTTTCTGTTCTTGCTAAACTTTGGAAGCAAGCAAGACTTCAGGATTTTAACGCCCACTTTATCCCGTGACAGACGTGGTGATGGCTGAAAGTAGCCTGACCTTTCCACCGTTCCTTGCTGACTGGTTGGCTGACCATTCCCATTCGCTGTGGCATCAGCTTCAGCAGCTCCCTCGTTGCTTTCCTTTTTAGCACCAGCTTCATCATTTACGGAGATCCTGGCCTTTTACAGTTCAACTACCATCTTGCTCACTTTGCTCTAACCCATGAGGATGTTTTGTCTTTTCTTTTCTTTCCTTTTCTTTTTTTCTTCCAGGTAAGAACAAAATGGGGAATTGAAAACTTAGCTCAAAAATAAGAATTGATGGGTCCCAGAGTCCAGAATTACTCACCGTAGCTTGTGTTAGAGACTGAGCATTGTCCGTATCTTCAGATAGAAAGGTAATGAACTTGACTTTAAGGGACACATTCCAGTTCTGACTAATTTCAAATAGTGGGGTGTACAGGATAAAAGGAACATCTACTTTAAACATTTTCCAAGAAGGTCCTTTCGGATTATTAACAGTCCCTCTGGTCATATCTACTTATCATTCATTGAATTCTTTTAGGCTCAATTCACCCAAATAACTTCCTTAATGTCTAGATTTCTTATCTCTCCTGGCCAGAAATTCCACCCAGTTGATCCACTCTTGCCCATTAAGGTAGTAATATTTCTCTCAATGCCATTGCTGCTGTCAGGAAGGGGCCCGAGGGACTGAGAAAAGCCACAACGTCCTTCCGAAAACACACTTCCAGAGTCAGCATTTCATAACTGACCAGGCTGTTTCGATATTGAAAGCAGAGATCAAGGTCTGGGAATGTAGATTGGAGCAGAGAGACACTTTAAATAAGCCCTCCTGTTGTTCCATAGATCTAAGCATGTGTTAGTGAGCTCCTTGTATACCGCTGGCTGCGTCCACTCTCAGGCTGCCTATATTTCTGTGACACAGAAGGAGACATATTCTGGAAAAGATGCTGGGTGTTGGATTCATCACGGAAGCAGTGACAGCCCTGTCAGTTTTAACTAGACAGAGGGAGCAATCATTTCATATGGTCGTCAGCACGCACAGATAAAATCATCACTAAACATGTGTTAGGTGACACAGAGACATCTTTTCAATGACACTTTTCTGAAAATGAAGAGCCGAGGCTTGCCAGGCAGCGTGGAACATAGCAACCATGCGAACCGCCTGCCCCCCCACCCCATGTTAGATGCTCCCTCCCGACCACTTAACAAGCCACTGTCTCTAATAGGATTAACTAAGATGTAATTGCGCACGGCTTGCACCCTGCTGAGCTTTCTTCCATGAGTGTCATCAAGTATCATTTAGAAGTGGCCGGAGATCTATCGGGTGCCATGTGAGCAATTAGTGCCACCACCGATAGACGTAGTGAAAACAAAGACCCTTTGGAGTGACACTAAACAAATAAGACAGAGGTAGTCAATTTTGTTTTTCATTTTAGACAGAATAAAAACTGCTGTGGATCCTGAGTTTCGAGAAAGAAGTAACTGGGTCTGCCTTCTTCCTATTGCTTCCTCAGCACCTAGCTGGTGCATATTAACATTTAAATATCAATGCATTCGTGAAGGAACATCCACATCACATCCATTTTTATGTATAATTTCATTGATAAAGGAAAAGGTGGTTAAGTTGTGATTTTTTTCTCCCTAATAATTTCGAATGTTATTTTCTACATGTCAAGTAACTTGTCCAAATTTATGCAAAGGGAACTTAAATTTGGACACAAATTTCTGACTGTTTTAGTGAATTATCAATTAAAATTGGACCTGTGGGTTTTCCCCCTTCAGTTAGGTGCACGGCATTCTTGACATCCATCATGCCCAGCCCTCTATTGGGTCGCCTTGTTTCTCTCTCACCAACTCGTTTCCTTCTGTTGCAGAGTGACAGACAGACGTGGCTGCGGAGGATGAGGAAGGCATGCCGACCATTCTCCCGGTTTCTCTTTCAACATAGAGTGCTGCTGCTCGTGGCAATCGCGGCTGTGCCATAAGCAAATACATCCACCTAACCTAACCTTAACTTAGGAGTTGTCCCTTGGCTCTCTGCGCTCACTGTGTTCTTCTGTGTCCCCTTGCCTCTGTTTCTTCATCTGGGAAGTGCAATATGTCACAGGATTGTGCGGTGATGAGATGTAGTAATACTTCCTTCCAAGTGGGAGAAGTTAGCCAACATCCAGACCCGTCTCCCTCTTCCCCCTTGAAATGGTATGATGAGCTGTGATGTCATGAGAAGAAGAAGAGGGAGGAATAAGGAATGCAACAGGAGGTTCTGGTTCACCTGGACCAGCTGTGTGCATTCATGGCCTCAATAGCACTTGAGCTGTGCCAAGCCACTTTGTAGTCAGGAAGGGGCATCTGTCTTGGTGTGGTGTCACATGATGGCTTGTCTTAGCGTTTGATAGAAGTGACCAACAGAGCTGGTTGTGCCTCTTCGGTTTCTTTGGGTGGACTTTGAAATTTGTCATTCTTCAGTCATTGTTGAGTCACTTCATCTCAAAATGGTCTCCTGGATCTGCACCCAGTCTATGTGTCTTAAGAGTTTTGGAAGAAGCCATGTAGGTTCTGGCATAGAGCAGTTAGCTTGACCATTTTCCTTCAGATCAAGGGCGCGCCTGGGGTTAGGGGACTTGAAAACAGAAATCAAATGATGAAGACATCATTCTAGAACTCTGTCAGCTGTAGGTCAGCATGATTCTCAAGGAGTCCAACCACAAAGAGTTCAACCACAGAAGGAAACTCAAGTTTTGGAGAGCCTTGAATCTTATGTACTGAATGAAGTATGCGATCTCTAAGAGAGACTATCAAAGTACTCCCTGGACTCATTGGGAGAGCTTTGGCAAGACTTTGGAAGGCATAGACCATGGAGGACACTGTAATAAATGGCATTAGTTTTATGTTAAGTCCACACATGTTCCATGACTCATTAAATGGAATAAAGCCTTATAGTCCCCATCAGAACCTAAGCTAGGTCCATTTACTGGAAGTGCACGTTAAGCTTCTACATGAAAAGTCCATTTCTTCTTTTATGTCCTTTTTATCTGTTTATCTTGGAATTATCAGGAGCTTATAAACGTCACTACAAAGAGACTCTGTGCATATCCTAATTGTAGATTTGCTGTAATTGAGGGTATTTTAAATATTTACCTGATGCTGGACTTAGTCCTTGTACTACCTCAATGAAGTGATGAGGTGGCTGCTCTCCATTCTTCTTTCTCTTGTTTTTACATTTATTTATGTCGTGTGTGTGTGTGTGTGTGTGTGTGTGTGTGTGTGTGTGTTTAGGTCAGAGGACAACTTATGAGAGGAGCTGCTTCTCTCCTCCCACCATGTGGGATCCAGGGATTAAACTCTGGCTGTCAGGCTTGGTAGCAGGTGCCTTTACCTCCTGGCCAACTCACTGGCTGCATTTTTCTTTCTGTAAAGAAATTTGCTCATTCTCATAGATAGTAAATGGAAGAAATGAGTTTCAAACTTAGGCCTGCATGATTAGCTTAGGATCCAAGCTGTTGATCATTTTGCAGTGAACCTGGCATTGTGTGCATCAAAGGCGGACGGTACTACTGTTCTATATGGAGCAGTAACAGTGCAGCTTGGATAGGGAGGTGACTTAGGTCCAAACTAAATCACTCGGCATCCATTAATGCTCATTATTATTCTATGGCTCTTCCACGCCTCAGGTGTCGAAACTGTAAAATGGAACAATACAGACCATCCCAATCTGCTTGGAAACTGCTCACTGGATGATCTGCCTGAATGCCAGTCTAGGCTTAAGTTCCATAACTACCAACAAGTGCTCACGTTCCTAAGCACCTGTCTCGGCATCTGCCTGAATTCAGATCTTAAATAAATAACTGACATCCAAATATTGTCCCAGAGTTTAGGATGGAGCCAGTCATCAAACAGAAGTCTCTAGTGGAAAGAGGCAGTGCTGAGACTTGGAAAAACAAAGATCAGTCTGATGAAGTTCAAAGAGACGAAGGAAAAGGTGCACTCCTGCTTAAATGCACCCGGGCTGAACTGAAGACTCAGAAAAGTTCTTTTCATTTGATTTTATGTTGGACTGACTTTTAAGAAAACAATCTTGGAAGTGTTTATTTTATAACTCTAACAGCTTCCAAGAAAATGTGAACAGCCAGGCTCTGAAGAAGCACAGTTGTGAATAGAACTCATTTTCGGTAAGCAGAAAGACTTTCCTGTCCTGAACCTACACAGCCATAGTGATCCACCCACAAAATAGGACAAAAGACATTGTCAGCTAGGTGGGGAAGCTCTCCCCTCGACGCCTCTCCTAAAACCGGACCATTTGAAATGAAAGCACCTTGACAAACGGGAAATAGAGGAGTATTTCATAACTTCTGAGCAGGATGCAGCTTGGAGTGTGAGCTGATGATGCCAGGCAGAGGACACTGAGACAGATGAAGACACACTGTGATCTGCATTTCCCGACATTCACGGTGTGCCTGTAGACAGTGCCTTTGCTCTTTCCGGGAGCCCTGTGGTTTCTAAGCAGCTTTAACTGAACATACTCTCCTTAGGCCTTTGCTTCTGCCATTTGGATTTCTCCAAGCCGGTTGTAGACAGTTCATGGAACCGTGCCTACTGTGTGCGCATGCGTGTCCTGAGCAGGGTGGAGAACAAAGCTGGGAGTGGAGTAGTTCTCAATGCAAGTGTGCTCCCGTCCTTTTTTTTTTTTTTTTTTTTTTAAACCAACTTTAATTCCTTTTAAAAATGTAATGTTGAGGGATACATGCCATTGCTGCTTCTCATTTTTAATGAAGTTTAGATGGGTATTTGTGGTGATATTTTAATTGTACTGAAATGTGGTTTTATTTGTATGTTAATAAATAAAGTTTGCCGGGAGATGAGAGGTCAAATAGCCATTAAGCAGAAGTCTGGCGGTGGTAGCACATGCCCTTAATCTGATCACATGGCAGGCAGAGTCTCTGTGTGGTCAAGGATGCAACCAAGCATGGTGACTTAGCCTTAATCCCAGTACCAACCATAGAGACCTGGAGGTCGGTATAGACAGGCAGTGACGAGGAAGTCATGTGGCTGGGCTTAGAGCCAATGAGAAGGCAGAACAGGAAAGCAATAAAAACACAAGTCAGACAGGAAGAAGCTCTCTCTGTGGAAGCGATGGCGACGAGGTGGTAAGATAAGGTTCTTCGCTAGATCTCTGATCTCTTTAGCTATTACTCAGTATTTGGCTCTGTGTTTCTTATTTAATAAGACTCTTTAGAAATTTGTCTACAGGTATTTAGCAATATTCATCCTCATTAAGATTTGCATCTAACTCTGACCATGTCCGGTTTACCCAGAAATGACAAAGCCCGTGCATCTGGAAAGTTGAGACCCATGGCCCTAGCTTTACAGTTGTAGGTTAAGGCTACAATGCGGAGTGTAGCGAGTGAGTGGTTTTAGTGGTTCTGCTTGCCTTTTGCTGATGATGTCACCACTGCGTGAGCCTTTGTTAGCCCAGAGCTCACTCCGTCACGTTCCCTTCAGCTGTGGGTGCTGCCTTGTCAACCTTCTTTTCCCCCTCAGCTTCTGCTTCAGACAGGGTTCTTGACATTGCCTTGAGCAGTCTACTCAAAAGTGAGGCTGCCACAGCTCTGCCCACCAGCGGCGTCTCCTCCACGCAGCTTCCATGATTCCTTCATAGACAGGGTAGAAAAGAAATACAGGTGCCCGCCACATCAACTCTTTGAGTTTACAGATGGGAGTTGTATGAAAGCAATATTTTGGGAAGATTAAGATGGCAGCGAGGTTTTGGGAGAGGAAAGTGGAATCAACGTTCTTAGCTGGAATTTTATTTCTTTGGTTAAGAGGGATGATGGGAGAATGATGTAATTTCCCATCTGGTTGAAATAGATGGTAATGGGAGTGAAGATTGTGGGGATGTACTGTTTTGGAGGGGACAGAAAGTTTGGTTCTAGTCATCCAATGAATCCAGTGATAACAATAAATTAAATCAATTTATTAAAAATAATGGTCCATGAGTGTGAATTTAACCTGTATACAGTATAAGAGAAAGAGCCTGAAGCAGTGGAAAGAATGATCCGGGGTCTTGATTCTCATCTTCTCTAGCTCCATGAGCTTGAGTTGCTCACATGTGACTTTCCTGATACTCTCTTCCATTGAGAATAACACCTGCCATATCTACCACACATGTGAGGAAAACATGCAACAAGTTTTCCTGGTGTGACAACATGTTTGGATAGATTCAAGGACATCTCTGAATGTGACCCAGGGAACAGGGCCCTCATGTAATCACCACGCTTTACTCAACTTCCACCTTTGGGATAGGCTTGCCGCTCTTGGATTTTCAAGGCTCAGTCCTGGCAGTCAAATTGCTGCTGACTTGATAATAAATGATGTCCAGGGAGCAACAGTGACTTCAGGATTGCCTATTCAGCCTGGGTTTCTCAGAGCTGCACACTGCCCTCAACAGAGAACTGTGTTTATCACTTTGCAGATGCAATAAAAATAACAAATGTCCAGAGTAAACCTAATTCACTATGCTACTTAGTATTTGAAATACATAAATATGTCAAGCAAAAGACCTCTAATAGACCCCTTTATCCTGGTAATAGTGTACATATAATTTTCCTCTCATTAGTACAAAAACTACCCAGGGAACTCTCTGCCCATCCTTCATCCATTTAATCTGCATTAGCTTCCTTTTACCTTGTGTTTAATCTGCTTTCCCTCAAGGTATTTTGAATAAATCAATAGGAATACATGATTGTTTAATGATTTTTAGAAGAGCCCCCTTCGACCACAGCTGCATGATTTAGAATGACTAATTCCACTTTTTACAATTGATCCTTCCCTGTGTGGACCATCCATTTCTGCCAGGCCATTGTGAGAGGACTCTCTAGCAGACTGCTCTCTATTCCCGGGGCTCCTGGAGGGTCTGGCTGCTATGCCGGCTGGCAGTGCCCCTCCCTCCTCACCATCTGATTAAGCATCACATAAAGGCCCCCCTCTCAGCCCCTTGCTCAGCTGCTGTTCCTAGGCAATTTTCTTGCAGCTCTGGTGTGTCTGACTTCAAAATCCCCCCCCCCTTTTTTTTCCTTTGGCCATTCATGCTTGAGAACACCTAGAATTTCCTGAGCATTTTGTTGCAAGGATGGGTCAAAATGTGTCCAGATGGTAGCAGTCCATCTGGGCAGGAACTGTAGGGTATTCTCTGTGTGTGGAGTGGGGGGCATGTATGTGTATGTGTGTGCTGATAGTCTGTACCTGTGTGAATATGTGAATGCCTAGAGTCCTGGCATTCCTGTTTTGCTTAGTTACTTTTAATAATTTTGAATTGGAGCTCAGAGATGTGTGTCTCAATCTTCATCAGTTCTTTGAATGTTCTGAGTCGGGAACTGTAGGTGACCTCGGGCCTGGAGAAGAGGAAGGTGCAGAGCGAGGGGTAAAAGGTAGAGAAGGGGAGCTGTAGAGCCCAAGGACGGTTTCTGCCCCCCCCCCCCCCCCCCGCGGTCCTGCCCCGCTGGAGTATTCTAGTCCTCCCGGACCTGACCGTGTTCCCTTTCTTGATGTCTCCACTCCTGTTTTAGTTACAAACCCCTTGTTCATGCTCAAGCAAGTCTGATGTCTCCATTACTTTAACCTGAGGAAATTTTATTTCAAGAGGGTAATGTTGATTGACCTCTGCAGTGGTGTGAGATTTCATTAAAGGCATCATACAGCTTAATTCTGATTCCTTGTAGATTCATGAGGATATTTTTGTAGTATTTCGAGTTCACAGAAAAATAGGCAAACAGATTCTCCTCAGGCTCCCTGAACCAATGTTCAGTGGTAAAGTAAAGGGATTCTTTCTCTATTATACATAAAATAATATTGAATATGCATTGTCATTGTTGGAAAACTGCATTTTAAAGTGGATTTTGTCATGAATGTCAGTTTTCTGCCTCTACCACCACATTCCCTGAACTTATTTTCTCATTTATTGTCTAAAATGGAGGAGGAAATTTCTTATTCTCGTGGTTGTGGCGAGAATTAAATAGACGACATAAGCTGATTCCTTGGACTTAGCTGGATGTCCATTTGATTAGCACAGTTGACACTGAGTGCCTCTGATGCACCCCTACAGTAACAGCTAAAACCCAAGGAGTTCTCACCCTCTGCCAGGCACTCCCGACTTAGCCCCACTTTGTGCTAATTTAGTGATATCATGCCAGCCCGTGAGGGATGGGGCACAGCCATGGATGCTGTGTTCCTCAGCCTCTGCATTCCCCTTCTCATCCTCACCCTACTACCCAGCCTCTCCACTAGCTGGAGCCTGTTAAATCTGTGGTGGGGAAAGCAGGATGGTGAGTAGTAACATTCAGCCAGCTTCCACTAGGGGGAAATTTTAAGTTAAAATCAATTCTCTACTACTGAAAAGATTTCCAGCTAAGAAAATGAAATTATAGATAAACTGATTCTGCATGTTTCGAGAGAACTTCTAAAATGACCAAAACGTGTGTTTGTTTTGTTTTGCATAACTTAGATAACACTGTAATAAATGCAGCTGTTCAGCTTTGCGGTGGTGTGAATGAGGTGTTCTCCATATTCTCCAGCATCTGAATGTCTGGTCCCCAATTGGTGACATTGTTTGGGTGGGTTTAGAAGGTGTGGTCTTGCTGGAGAAAGTATGTTACTGGGGACAGGCTTGAGGTTCCAAAGGCCCTGCACTGTCCCCAGGGCACTCTGTCGACCTCCTGGTTTTGGTTGGAACTGCTCAGCTGCTCTTCCAGTCACCTGACACCTGCTACCTCTTCACTGCCACAGTGGACTCATCCCTTGGGAACCGTGAGCCAAACAACTCCTTTCTTCTAGAAGTTGTCTTGGTCTTGGTGTTTCACCACAGCAATAGAAAGTAATTAAGACAAGTTTATACAAAATGGCAAGAATTTGGGCCTAAGGAATCATCTGTGCTCAGAGCTGTAGTTGCCAAGGTCACTGAGTGACATGGTGAATTAGCAGGGTAGGGTTCAGTTCCATAGCACCAATGATGTCCAGACCTTGGCTGCCTCAAGCTTCAGTCAGGATAGGACTCAGGTAGATTATTTTTTTTAAATATGAGTGTTAAGTCCACCCTTGTTGGAGATGAAAATCTAACGACAGGAGTAGATAGCCATCTGACAAAACAACAGCAAAACTCAGCTGCATGGTGCGCCGGCTCAGTTTGACTAATAAGGAACTCAAGAAGCCCAGGCACATGGAGGTTCCACAGATTATGACAAAGCAGGGATTTCAACCCAGGCAATCCAACAAAACAACAACTCTGTGTTTCACTCTCTCCTACTGTTGACCATCTCGGTTTCATATAAAGAGAAGGACATCTTGCCAGTGTCTTTCTTTATCCACAGTGTGTGTGATTGTTTGAGTGAGAATGGCCCCCATAGGCTCATTTATTTGAATGATTGGTCCCAGTTAGTGGAACTGTTTGAGAAGGATTAGGAGGTATGGCCTTACTGGAGAAAGTGTGTCCCTGGGGGTGGGTGTTGAGGTTTCAAATATATGAACTGATATGTCTGATACCATACAGCATTGCTCTTTCACTGGATCTCCCAATCCACCCGGCTTTAAGTATATTTGTATAAATTGCTAGTTCAATGAAGACATGCAATACTTTATTTAAATTTAGTAGCTAACAGCGCTGTAATGCTGAAATTTGGTTTGTGTGTGGGTGGGGAGGGGTAAGCATTATGCACTGGTGCTTATAAATGTTGTTTATTTACTTACTCTTAAATATTTATGTGTATATGTTTGTGTGCGAGGGTGGGTATGTTCAGTGTTATGGTCAAAGGGCAACCCCAGGCTGCTTTTCACTTTCCACCATGTCTGAGGCTGGGGTCTCCCTTGTTTACTGCTGCTCTGTGTACTCCATCCTAGCTGGCTGATGAGCTTCCAGAGGACTGTCCTGTCCCATGGGTTTAGGGGTGGGCTGGCAGGGCGACAGCAGCAAGGTTGCTCCTGTCTCTGCCCTGTCCCATGAATGCAGAGTTTACAGACATGCACCACCATCCTGGCTTCTCTGGGGGACTGATCTCAAATCATCAGGCTTGGGTGGCAAAGCTTTTGATAACGCGCTGAGCCATCCCCTCTGCCCCACATCAATGTTTTTTATGTGTTGGTAGCAGCAGGACCAGTAACAGGAAAGGAGGGGGCTTTGAGAACATTTGCTCAGCTGGGAGGGAGTGGATGAAGATTCTGGTTGACAAGCCAAGTTAGGAAAATTCGAACCAACGAAGGGACTCTCACGGCTGAATGTTTGTTTGTTTGCTGACTTGGAGGGTACTTCTTCATGTGGGTTTCAGGGAGGGTTTGGCTGACCCTAGGAGCATTTTCTTCAGCAAAGCGTTGGGAAGGGCTATCTTGTTTGTAGCTCATCGACGGTGTGTGTTAAAATGTCCTAGTCCTCCTTGATCTTTGAGCATCAGTGCCGGGCTCATGTCACCTGGGGCTGAAGGGCTGGCGGTGACTGAGGTGGGACTGTCATTAAGAGTCTTCTCTTGAGGATTAAGAAACTGAGTTTCTGCTGCCCCTGGACTGGCTGTACCCCTAGCAGGCTAGCTCATCCGTTCAAACCAGGTGGGTACTTTATTCCTGACTAGCTCTCCAGCTGGAGCCTGAGCTAAAAGACAGGTGGACAGCATTGGTCACTCCTGCATCCTGTATTCACAATGACTTGACCGGAGAAGCCCGATCCTTGGCCTCACGAGTCCATGTTTTCTTTGCAGGAATTTCCTGGAGCCAGGGTGATACTGCCTTTACGATGGATGGAGTGCATATTTAAACAGAATGGAGCTCGCCACACTCACCAAGCCCAGAGACACAGTCTAAATGACTCAAGGCAGACAAATATTATTTCATAGTTTTTTTTTTTTTAAAGTTCGGGGCGCAGCATTAAATCTGGCTGTCTACTTCACAGCTGTAACTCCTGGCAACGTTTCTGAAGCTAGCGCCCTGAGTCAGAGCTGGAGGCTGAGCAAGCTCTTGGGGTCACAGATGCTGGTCTTTAATATGTGCAATTGAGCATTATGATTTCTTAGCAGAACATTTGTCAGGGTGACAAGTATTGGGGGATACATCACAAGAAATGAAAAGTTAGAAATGATCCTTCATACGTTTGAAGCTTCTAAAATCATGTGGTTAATTTACATCCTAAATTTTTATCGTATGTAAGAACTTATGATCTAAATAGACCCAACTATAAGTAACTCTTTTTGTGTCTGATGGACAAGTGTAGTATGAATCCTTTTCCTTCTTTCACTTGGGGTGTGAGGGTCAGTGAGAAAAAGAGTTTAATTTTTTTTTTTTGACTTCACGTTTGCAAGTAAAGAATGTTTCTCTGGGCTTGAAGTGATTGTGTGTCATAAGTACAAGGCGTGGTTAATAGACTATATAAAATGCTTTTGTGCATAGAAGCGTGCATGGGTGGACACATGTATACACATTTCTACATGAGATTGCTAATGGACTGTTTTAAACCCTTACATCAACTGTTTTTTAAACAAGCTTCTTTGAGCCATCGCTTAAAATGTTTGCATTTTGGGAGCTGATCAAAGTCTTGAAGGTTTTGTGTGAATCAATAGACTGGCATGACCTGTGGAGGATTTGTTTGAAGAATGGCATTGCCGCGGGGTTTGCCAGCCAGTCTGTGAAGAATGCCCCTCTGTTTCTGCCTCCCTACTGTACCTTCTTTTATCCTCTGCCTGTCCTCCGAGGACATGTGGAATTCTTCCCAGCCCACTCTGCTTAACCTTGCTTCTGATCCTTCTATCCAGCCCTAGACTCTCACACACATAAACATCTTTCTCTGACAGTACGCTGGTGTAAACCGATTCCAGGACCTGGCCCCCTTGCTTTGCATACAGTTAGCTTGGCTCATGTATCCTGAAGGGGGTTGCCTTGGGTTGGGCACAGAGGCCCTTGAAGTCAAGCCAAACAAAGATGTGGGCAGCGTGCCCAAGCCTGAATCGCTGAGCTGGCTACCTGTGCAGCACAACGTACTTGTGACGAGCTGTTACTCCACTCCTAGGCTCATTACCGCACCCCACTTCCTGGACTGGCTAATATCTATTTCTTATTTCACTTGGAATGGGATGTGGGCATTCAATTGGCTTGAATCATAATGTCCTAATTTGGTGTGTGAAAATGTAAATAAAGAAATTTACTTTCTCACCAAGTTTGCCAGCAAATCATTCTTACCAAACACCCCGCAAAACTAATAACACTACTTTTCTAAAAAGCGATGTTTAAATTTGCAGAATGCTTCTCACTTATTTAGGAAATATTTCTTGCTGTGGGATGTTCTGTATGGCAAATGTGTTGCTAATAAAACACTGATTGGCCTGTGGCTAGGCAGGAAGTATAGGCGGGACTAACAGAGAGAATTAAAAGAACAGGAAGGCAGAGGGAGGCGCTGCCAGCCGCCACCAGGACAAGCAGCTTGTAAAGATGCCGGTAAGCCACGAGCCATGTGGCAAGGTATAGATTTATAGAAATGGATTGATATAAGATATAAGGACAGTTAGCAAGAAGCCTGCCACGACCATACAGTTTGTAAGCAATGTAAGTCTCTGTGCTTACTTGGTTGGGTCTGAGCGGCTGTGGGACTGGCAGGTGAAAGAGATTTATCCTGACCGTGGGCCAGGCAGGAAAACTCTAGCTACAATTTCTTGCTTGGGTTTTATGTTAGACATGATTTAAATAAAATGTGGCTTAGAAACTGGGTCCTCCGAGGCAATTTAATTGGCTCTTTTTGTTAACTGGTAGGGAGACGATACATTTGGGTACAGATTTCAACCCTTGTGATGGGAAAACATTGCAAAAACAGTGGCACAGAATTAATGGTCCCTATGGATCAAGACTCTTTCTAGCTGTAGACTATTGGGGACATCTGGATGGCTGAAAGGTGCCTTTTATCCTCAGAGGAATAGGATACCTCTGAGTAAGACATATTCCAACATCAGGGTGTTAAAATATGACCCAAAAAATCCACACACTGCCCAGTTGCCTACGCTATGGAGTTGTGTTTTTCTGCTAAGTTGTGACACACCATTGAGGCCTTACACCAGAGCTTACACACATCTTCTGTGTTCCTTTCAGCACAGAGCTAGGAGTTCATCACTGGAGTTGGAAGTTTTTCCTTCTTGTTGAGCTGAATTAGGGCACAAATATGATGACTGACTCTGCCTCATGAGAGAATATTTCAAGGAATAGACCAGTCCAGAGAACAGAACAGAATGCAAGCAGACTTGGGGTCAGGTGTGAGCCATTTCAGCAGACTTCAAGATCGTTCGGCAAAGTGCTACCGAAAGCCACTCGAACTTCATGTCTCAGCTGCTTTGTGTGCAAAGAGTTATGCAGAAACACTAAGTCTTCACTGCGCCTCCAACTCGAGGCCTGTGAAGGTGTGAATCCCTCCAGTATATTTATACTTTTGTGCAGCTTTTCAAAACTGTTGATGTGAAACACTCTATTCTTTTTTAAAAACAGTTTTCTTATTATTTAAGAATTTCATTCATGCATACATGTATTTTGATAATATTCACTTCCCCTAACTCCTCTCATATCCATCCCCACCCCATTTTAAAAAATGGCTTCAGGTTGAATATATTTGGAAAATGTGGTTGACTAAACTTGGCTCCTTTCTAAACTACAGTGATTATCCTAGTCTTCTGAATGCCCATACCCATTGTGACCGTTCAGACTCATGACGAAGCTTGGCTCCCCTTTTGTGTTGAGGAATATATATTACTATCACAAGGAATACTGATGTTTCCCAGAACACAGTTTAAGGAACAGTGGTAAAGGTCAAAGACTTTGCAATGGTTTGAATAATGCCATTCTTTTTGTAATTTAAGTAAATTTAACCTGCTCTTATTGGATATGGTTCACTCAAATTTCCCAAATGTGTGTAGCATTGAGAGGATTAATGAAATCCATTTTCTTAAAGGTAAATCCACCTCGGACTCTTGTTGTGGGCAAGCTCAACTCTTTCCTAACCATTGTGCTATCATGCTGGCAACTCTAATTTATCAAGGTTAATATACTGCCAATTTTACTGCTCAAATCCCTATCCTAAAGCAACTGGGCTTGCAAACCAGGGCCTGGTAAATGGATGTTGGCTAAAGCTCACAGCAGAAACATAAATGCCTTTTGGCACCGTGAACTGGCATGGGTGGATGTCAATGCTTATTTGCTGGGCTTTTTTTTCTCCCTTTGAACCAGAGACATTTGAACTTATTTAAAGTTCTGGATGTTCAGAGCCACTGTTCTGTGGGATCATTATAAAACTGTACTACAATAATTTCTGGGAAGCAGAGTGCTCCAGGTTAGCAGCCGGTGTTTTAAAGTCCTGCATTTCCTTCCTCTTTCGGATATGTGGCACTATTCTACTGTGACTGAATCACCGTCAACATTTCTACCGCCACCATTAATGACCCCCGTTATGAGTGCTTCCTGCATTAAGAATGTTACAAACAGTACCTCATTCAATTCTTATAACAGTTCTTCAAGGCAGGTTTTATATGTGATAAAAGTGAGTTTGTTAAGAGATTAATGACATTTGAGTTTAGTCCTGCTGAATTCTAGAGCACTTGCTACTTACACATTACACTTCCCAAGCTTAGGCATGCTCCCAAGGGGATACATACACACATTATATGCTTATTAAATTACACATTTTCCTTTACTGTTCTGGCTATGTCCTGGTCTAGTTGGTGACATTGCTTTCGTTTTGTATTTGTTAGCTAGATTCTCTTCCCAAGTCCAGGAAGCATTTGGATATAGTATACAGGCAATCCTTTGTAGAGGGAGGAGTGAAATAAATAGGTTTTGCTTAACACAGTTGAATTAAATAACACCAGTTCCCCAATAACATCCCCAACTCCAGGTATTACTATTTTTAAGTCTCTCTCTCTCTCTCTCTCTCTCTCTCTCTCTCTCTCTCTCTCTCTCTCTCTCGTGTGTGTGTGTGTGTGTGTGTGTGTGTGTGTGTGTATGTGTGTGTACAGACGTCTGTGTCTCATAGTACCTGTGTAGAGGTCAGAGACCTTCTCTTCTACCAGTTTGAAGCAGGATCTCTTGTTGGCCACACCTACATACATCAGGCTAGCTGGCCTGCAAGTTTCTAAGGATTCGATTATCTCTGCCTGCCATTTTATTGTAGGAATCTTGTGACTAAAGATGAGCACGCTACAGTCCCCAGCTTCACAAGGGTTCTAGAGATCCAGACTCAGGTCCTTACTCTTGTACAGCTAGTGATTTACCCACTGAACAGTCTCCCTGACTGTCAGTTAAATATCAACCGTAGTTGCATAAAATACAGATGCTGCTATTAGCTCTTCGGTCCACAAATCAGTGTGTAAAATAGTGGATGTCCATTATTGTCCATGCCTGAGCATATTAGTTCTGCAAAACTCTCACTAATTGGCCACTGAGTATCTGTTGGCTCACACTCAGACAGTGGGGTATACAATTATGTTGCTTTCCTGTCTTTTCCTATGGTTTCAGTCTAGAGCACCCCCTGACGGCTCACATGTTAAAGGCTCAGTTGCTAGCTGATGGGCTTTGTGGAAGTGATTGGGTTACCAGGGCCCTGATTTCATCAGTGGACTGATGTGATTTCGTCCATGGATGGAGTTATCATCTCATAGCACTACCGGGAGGTTGTCTCTATTTAGTTGGCGGGCCAGCTGGAGGAAGTAGGTCACTCACTGGTGGTGAGTATCTCAATGGCTTCTCCTTGTCTCTCTGTTTCCTGGCCACCATGAAGTGAGCAGCTTTAATCCTCCACACACTGGATCCTGGAGATGAAGGGCAGAGTTAGAGATGTCACACAAGTGCAGATGCAGGGGCACAGCAGATGGAGAAGCAGTAACACATGCACTGCACAGACTCTCAGTGTGCTTCCAGAGGGCCTGAAGGGAGACCCAATCACCCATGAAGAAAGTGCTTGTGACGGAAAGATGAGCGTGTCCCAGACAGAGTGACAGAGATCTTTCACGACATCAATGGAGACATTTGACTTCACAAAACGTGCAAAACTGTGTTTCTGAGGGTTGAGGACTGCTGTGTACTTCGAAAAGAGAATGGCAATGTGTGGAGTGTAGAAAAGTGGTTATGTGATTGGAGAAGAAGGCAAGTGATGTGTTATCATTCTTATTTCATGACATTCTCTCTATATGCATGTATGTGCACACTGTGTGTGTGTGTATGTGTGTGTGTGTGTGTGTGTGTGTGTGTGTATACACACATGCTATGGGAGATGGCTCTCTTCTTACACCACATGGGGTCTGGGAGTTGAATTCAGATCATCAGACATAGTATCAGTACCTTTATGTGTTCAAGCTATCTCACTGTCTATTTTAGTATTCTTAATTTTTTTATATAAAGCAACGAAACACGTTAATGTTTCTGTTTTCTAATCACAGTGTACTAAGTAAATATTAGATTCTATCATTTTTTCTTTTTCATTTTATTATATGTTTACCACTTTTGGAAAATTTTATTTATTTTCCATTATGTGTACATGTGCATATATGTGCATGTGTATTTGTGGGTGCCTGAGAAGCCCAGAAGGAGTGTTGGCTCCCCTGGGGCTAGAGTTCCGACAGCTGCGAGCCTTCCAACATGGGTGCTGAAAACCAAGTGTGCCTCTTTTGGAAGAGCGTACATATCTTAACTGCTGAGCAGGCTATTCTCCCAGCACCAGAAAGAAAGTTTTTTAATATTTTGACAAAATTTTACATTATGGGGTCATCATAATTTTTCTTCCTGTTATTAAGACTGCTTTGTGGGGCTGGAGAGACGGTCTTTCAGAGGACCAAGGTTCAATTCCTAGCACCCATGTGGCAACCATCTATAACTCAAGCTCCAGTGAATCTGACTCCTTCACATAGACATACATATAGACCAAACACCAAACGCAAATAATAATAATAAAAAATTTCAAAAAAAAAAGAGACTGCTTTGCGTGGCTTCAGCTTGTTGCTCTTTTCCATGGCCTTAAACTAACATGCAAAGTGAAGACTTTAACTTAGAGAAAATGTGCCCATAAATTAAAATTTCTATATACCAATTTGAATGGAAAATTATGTTTCCTATGCAGAGCCGTAATTAAGGACTTCAAAACTAGGACACCCATTAAGACTGTTTCAAAAGAATGAAAATTTAAAATTGCTCAGTACTGGAAGGAAGTCAGATAAAGGACACTATAGTGAGGATAGAAATGTACACATCAAATTATTTTCCTCGTAATACTTTGATACCAACACCAAAACTCCAGATGTGTCGATTCGGGGCTATAGAGATGACCCAGTGGTTAAGAACACTTGCTGCTCTTCCATAGGAACCAAGTTTGGTAACCAGCACCTACACTGGGTGGCTCACACCACCTATAACTTCAGTTTCAGGTGATCTGATACCATCTTCTGGCCCCCATGGGTACATACACTCACATGCACATACCCTCACATAGATGCACATGCATACACATAATTAAATTTTAAAAATCTTCAAAGATGTGCCAATTAAGTGCAGGGAATGTGAGTCAAGTGGAAACTATTTGACTTTTTCTGAACTAAACTGTGAGATTGGAAATGCTATTAGAAGACTCTGGAACATTATTTTTTTTTTTTAAGGCAAAATAAGATTTATAGTGTCTTGCTCAAACTCTGTAGATCCAGGCAGAGCTGGACGACAGAGGAGCTGGCAAAGTTGATGTGTTGAGCTAAGTGGCTAAGCAGTCCCTCGCTCATTCACTCAAACAGTAAGTAACTTTTTAGCAGAGATCCCTCCAACAGCAGCAAACATGAGTTGTGTGATGTCAATACTGGATCAAAGCAGATCATAGATTAGGAGACACTATGTTGATAATTTTAAATGAAACCAAATTCTGGGAAAAACAGTTCTCTTTATTTACGGAAAGAGAATGTACTTCACTTGCCATTGCGCTCATGTGGCTTCTGCACTGTCTAGATTGGCACTCTGAGGCCCACTTCCACGGTCATTTCCCCTGCTTCCTAGCTACGCCAACCCCAGTGAGCTAGGCCCTGTAAAGGTCTAGCCTCCACCACTGCATTTTGTAATGCTTGTGGTTGCTTTAGCCTTCCTGTGGATGGAGTCTGGGCTCCGGCATGGGTTTTGTTGAGCCCCTAGAGAAACACAACAGTGAAGGCCTCATCTGTTGTCCCAGTGAGATTGGTGGGTTTCTGATTTCCCCAGGGAAGGTTCTGGCCTCCTTAGAGGGTTTTGTCCTCCACAGCGAGTGCTGATGTCATCTGGAGAGGTATGATTTCCCTAAGAGAATTCTCTCTTTAGGGGGCTTCACCCCCTCCTGGGGCTTCCCTGGAGAATCTATGTCCCAAATGGCAACTATAGGGAAGCTGAAAACCATATGAAGGAAATTTGGCTAATGAAAGATGAGGACTGAAAGCTAATAGACCTTTGCTTGGTTTTCTTTCCTCTGTGTATTAGTTCACATTGCTTATCTGTAGCCCTTTGTGAAAATGCCCAGCATAACTAGACCACCAATGACATGGCATCAACTTGGTAATGCACTGCCTTGTACTATTAACAGAGTTCAGAGGCAGCATTCAGAATGGATGAAAATCTTTATTAGCTATGCAGATGACAGGGGATTAAGATCTAGGCTATATAAAAAACTCAGTGATTAAACACAAAACCCAAACAATCCAGTTAATAAATAGACATACATAATGGACAGCTTTTAAACTGACATACAAATGGCCAGTAAGGATATGAAAACATGTACAACGTGTTAGCTGTCAGGAAAATGCAAATAAGAATACACCGGGATTCATCTTACCCAGTCTGATGATTATCCCCGAGAAACCCAACAGCAAATGCTGGGGGATGTGTGGAAAGAGGAGGGCCTCTGCACTGCTGGGAGGAATGTGCATCGGAGCAGCCACTGTGGAAATTACCATGAAAGTCCTTTAAAAACTAGAACTACCATGTGACCCAGCTATACCACTCCTGAGCATCCCCCAAAGAATATAAGCCAGTACATCCACATTCATTGTAGTACCAGAGATACAGCACCAACCTAGAGGCTGGCTATCCATCTATCTATCTATCTATCTATCTATCTATCTATCTATCTATCTATCTATCTA